>VCHN02000014.1:167762773-167779564 GCA_007115665.2 Sequoiadendron giganteum | reverse complement strand
AAACATGAGCCCTCTTGCAAGTGCTTCGTATTCTACTACATTATTAGTACAACCAAACTGCAATCTATAAGAAGCAAAGTAATTTTTTCCTTTCGGATTGGTTAGTTCAATTCCTGCTCCACTTCCTACTTTAGATTTAGAACCATCAAATTTAAGAGTCCATAACTGGTCTTTGGTTGAGATTTCTTTGTTTTTGGAAGCAATGGGGAATTTTTCATTTGTGACATGTGGCGGCTCGGACTTCTACTGATCATTCGCAATTATCTTTAGGATAGGCTTGATTAAAGATTCTCCTATGTTCCCAACTTGTTCAACAACTAACTCCCGAATGCTCTCTTGAGTTAATTTACCATCTAATTCATCTTTCATTAACACCTTGGGCATTGGTAAAGCATCTGGAGTGGGGGTGTTGAAATGAAACTGAGATACTTCCACTTCTTCTTGATCTAGGGAACCTAAAACCTAAGTCTGCTCTATTGGTAAGGAATTTTCCTCTTGAGAAAGACTAGCCCGTGTAAGAATAGTTGCATCCTTAACTTGGAAAGAGAACTCATTGATGGGAGTCTCAGATCCCTCTTGAAATTTTTGTTTGGGATGATCTACATGCCTTACAATATCTATACATGACTGACATGTCAACTCCGAATGGTTATGATAGTGTCTCCTACACCAATTAGGAAGTAATAAACTACTCAAATTAGTTTTTGCTCCTAAAACCATCCTATTTTGTTGCAATTTCCTTATTAGAACCTGTTGGTTGATGTGAATCATCGAGTCACTATGATCTAAGGATAATGTATCCTTAGGACTAACTACAGAGAAAGTAAGGACTTCCTCTTGTTTGTAAACACCTATCTCAGTTTCAAAGAATGCTACTTCATTTGGAGTATCATACTCTATAATCATGTGTTTGAGTCTAGGTTCACTTTCAATTCTTATCTGGGTGGCAACTCCTTTCTAAGGTAACCACATGTGCGAGAAATCCAAAGATAGATATCCTCCTATTATTTTCATTAGCTCTCGACTCAAGAGCATGCCATATGTTTCTGGGATATCAGCTATTTGAATATCTATATAGGTTTGGATCCTTGGGTCTGATCCAACCTGGACATGCATGTTCTTCAACTCACCTACAACATTGACTTCGGTTTTATCCAATTGAATCACCTTTTTGTTGGTTGGGATAGGACTCAATCCTAACTTCTTACAAATTGAAAAAGGCATAACATTCCCTGATGCTCTAGAATCTAATAAACAATTGTGTAGATTCTTTCCAAAGATTCTCAAACTTAACAAGAAAGGTGGGGTACTGTTCTTACCTTTATACATTATTGCATTGGTCTCCTTTGCATGAGTCACTTTACCTTTCCCTTTTAGGCGATCTGCCTCTTCCAAATCTTTTAATACCACCTCTCGTTGAGCTAGGCACCACTTCATGATGTCAAAGAAAGATAGTGATGTCCTCTGCCTCTGTAATTCTTCAACAAAGTCAAATTTTGAATCATTCCTAACTTGGTACTTAGGAAAAGAAGGTTGATTACCTTTGTTCTAAGAATCAAAAGGTCCCTTTGGTGAAGGTGGATTATTATCTGCATTTTGATTTGGTGGAACCATGTTGTTCGGGGGTGCAGATGTAGTGAATGGCCTCTTGTTCTGATTTCTTAGAAAATGGCCACCCTTAGATTGGAAGCCTTGAGCATCATAAACATCTTCCGCTGGCTGATTATCCCCTTGCATAGGGAATTGATACTTCTCTTCAATGGTTTCATAAGTCATGGCAGTGTTGACTGGCGCATTATCCTGATTGGAATTTCCTGCTGGAGGATGGGCATCAGCCTGTGCTATTTTCACAATCTTCTCCATTTCTGGGCAATTGACCTCAAAATGGGTTGTTGTATCATGCAACCTTCACCAATTTTTCATAAAATTCAAATCAGCAACATTAGCAATATGTTTTCTTTCTTCACCTGCTTGATAGTTATGAGGGACTCCCCCATTGTTAGGTCCAGTATTCCACAGCCTATTATTGTTGTTGTTGTTGAATCTTTGGTTATATCCTCTATTCTGATTTTGATAATTTTGGTTTGAGGAGTTCTTACTTTGGAAATTCCTATTGGTGTTCTGATTCTGGTAATTTCCCTGATAGTTATAACCTCCCTGATTGTTGTAATTCTGATTTTGATTATTGGGAGGGTTTTTCCTGAGCTGTGCCATGTCATTTGACATTTGAGAGAGAGTCTTTTTAAGAGTCTCTAACTCACTTGTGAGTTGAACATTTTGTTCATTCTGCACATTTTAGACTATGGTTGGGGAATGGGCATGGGTTGGTCCTCCCCCTGGTTGTGGTTTCTTTTGAGATTGCTATTGTTGTTGTTGATGTGAGACATCTTGTACACCATTACTAAAGAAGGGCACCGTAGGTGGAGCTTGCAACTCAGATATAGGTCCATATTGGGAATAAGACATCCATGGGACAGTGTTGTATAATGGTGGATTAGGCATCTAATAATTCATTGGTGGAAGAACTACTCCTAACCCTCTAGATTGTAAACTTATCTGCTATTGCAATTTGATAGCCAAATGTTAAATCTTAGACAATGAGTCAATTTCATCAAGTTGATAAGTTCTTTGCAAGAACAAGCCAATCAAAGGGTCAACAGCTCTCAAATATGCCTGTATGGCCATACCCTTTGGTACTAAGTAAGGCTCTTGTAGCCTACGATACATCCTTTGGAACCTAGTGTTAAACAAGGGCAATGGTTCATGATGTTCTTTCCTTATGGTGGAAAACTAGTGATATATTATTGTAGGATCAACATAAACCCTAAATTGATTAATGAAAGCATTCTCTAAATCAATCCAACCTAGGATAGATCCCTAAGGCAGATTTAGATACCAATTATATCCCATATCTCCCAAACAATAAGGAAACAGTCTACATACCACATCTTGGTGAGCAACTTGAGCTCTTGTGCAAGCATCTTTGAATGCTTGTATATGTTCTTCTGCACTTCTCAACTCTCAATGCATGTATTTCAGACAGAACCTCTCTGGGTTCTTTGGTAAATCATGGAATCCCCCAGGAATAGTCCCTAATGGGGAGGGATTATTCACAAAGTAAGCCATTGGTGGGATGGGTTGGATAGGTGGTGATATAGACCGAATTGGTGGTGTTGGTGGATTTGGAGGAAATCTAGGTGGGGTAAGTGGTGGTGGTAGTGTAGGTATCAAAATCCTACGAGTGTGAGGTCTTGGTCTAACCGGAGTTTGCAATTCTTGTAAAGGTTCAAGGTCAGTAGAGGATCTCAAAATCCTCCCATATTTCTCTGGTGAGAAAGATCAAGTGCGAGCCAGCTTGTCTTTTCATGCCCTCCTTCTAGTGCCAACTTCTGTTGATGGTTACAATGACACAACCAACATTAAAACAAAATATTTCTACTCTATTTCTCCTGAAAAAGAAAGACAACATATAGTGGCCTAACTCCCAAGGTCATAGTAGTTGGTTCTCAACTGTCTCATGTCACTCAATCGGTTCATGCAACTATAATGTTCAAGGGGCCTATGCAGATAACAAAAGACTTAAGCAATGACTCTTTTCCTGTACATAAATGGGTTTCAAATAGAATAAAAAGATGGAACAAAGGGGTAACATGTAAATTTGAATCAACCTTATCTAACGTCCGGACATATATCTTCCATGATGAATGTTTTTCTAATCAGATCAATAAAACCATAAGATGACACAATCAATAGAATAATCTATACCATTGCATACATTTAAGGTGCTTAATTCATTCCACACTTACATATCACAAATACTTCAAGGATTTCAGAACAACACACATTCATTCATCATCAAGATTATAGATCAACAAACTTCAATCAATTTAATTCAATGACAATCTAACAAGATAATCTTTAAATCTGGTTTCTTCTAATGACTTTCACCACATAAGAAACTATCATGCTTCAGCACAATCACTGGCATTCATATGGATTATAACTTATCAGCCTTATCAAATAAAACAACTCAATTGTAACTCCATATTGTGTAAAACCTGTAATTCTATTAACTGTAAAAAGATCAAGTAACAATGTATCTCAAAATGATCACTACAAAAGTCTATCTCCTAGCATTAGATAAGCCAATTTCTATTCTCAATTAGCTGACCTTTACAATATGATACCCATTGGGTATTTATAGATATACAAAAAGTTCGAACTCTACTTCTATTTTAAGCTATCCACCTTTTTAGGAACTAAACTCTCTTGGAAACTCAGATCAATTTGATCTTAAGTTCTTACATTTAGACATTCAGTTTAATCTAAAAATAGAAGATAGAAGAGAAGAAGAAGTCATGCACTCAAAAAGCTATCAGTATTGCATGCAAAACACAAAGAAGGAGAACATCATGCATGCAGGGATTCATGCATGTGAAGCTGGATCCGCAACAAAATCATCATAGTTGGTGAAGACTTGTTGTAATGTATCCATCTCTAGCCCATCAATCCAGTTATCTTCAAACTTAATCCAATCCAACTCTGCTGCAGCAAATTCCCTCATATTCTTTATTTTTATCAATTCTCTCCCTGCAGCTTTATCTCTTCTTTGACTTCCACTAATCGATCTATTACCAAGTCTTCTTTATCGTCCTTTTCTTGCATGAGTCCTTTGAACCTTTCATCCCATTTCTCTTTAACCTGACTCAAAGGCATGCCATCTTTTTTCATGACATTCACATCTACAATTATGGCAATGACTGCTTCCAACTCTTCTAACTGCTCAGACAAATTATTAACTACTTCTTGAATCTCATCCTTGTGTTTACACAAAAAGCCAGTCCTAAATCGGAGTATGCAAGAAGTTTTCTCCACAAAATCTTTGTTGTCTTCCTCAAGTATGGATTCTTCTAGAAGAGTTGTTAGAGGCAATGCACTTACCTTTTCTAACTTCTTACTATATTCCTTATACTCTTCTTCTTGTTTTTCTGATGCCTCAATGTATTGATGCATCTCTTTTATCAATCCTTCTGTATCCTTGTAGGCTTCAAATCCTTTCACTAAAACCTCACCTACTTCTCATTTCAATTTTTCTATCCACCTATCTACCATATCTGACTTACCTCTAACCTGCACCAAATCATCTACCTCCTTTTTGGTTAACAAAACAGGAGTCTCAATGGCTACTACCTATTGTGACCTTCGAGAGGAGACACTCTTCAAGAATGAATGCAACTGATCCAATTGAGCTTTAAGCTCATCCTTCTTTTGCTTGTCCTTGATCATTCTTGATTTAGTCATTGAAGCCACTACATCAATCAAATTCATTTGTTGGTTCCTAGTGGGTCTTCCCAAATTGACCGTACTCAGCTGATAATCTATTAGCTGCATATCCCCTACCTCCTTTTCTGTCATCGGCATGGCACATTCATTAACAATTTCCCATTTGTCTATGAGTTGGGTAGAATGTAGAATTTTAGCCTTCTTCTTAGGCCTTTCCTACTCAATCCCCTTCATCATATCCTCCCAATTGAGATGTTGTGGAGGTGTTCTTGCCCTTTTCTACAGGTCTAATTTCAACCAAGTAGGAGCACTTGGAGCAGTATTCATCATGGAAGAGGAAGCAACAATTATAGAAGATGGCTGAACATTTACCTGAGGTTGAAATTCAACCTTTGCTTTCTCTTGTTGTTCCTGCAGCATATGCATCTGCACCAACTTCTCAGCCTCTTCTCTATGCTTTTGTTCTTTCCTTTTCCTTTCTTCCTCTTCTTCCCTCTCTAGAGCTTCCTTTTCTAATCTCTCTTTTTCCAAAGCTTCCAGTTTCTCTTTCTCTAATCTCTCCACTTCTAAGGCCTTAAGTTTCTCTACCTTTTCCTTTTCTTCTTCAGCATGGTGCTTCTTTACTAGCTCCTCAGCATCTCTTTTCCTCTTCAAACTTTCAGCTTCTTCCTCTTTCTGGTGAGCTTCTTCTACAAGTTTTAGTTTGGCCACTAAAACTTCTCTTTCCCTGTGGTTCCTTGCTTTTTCTTCCTTAAGATCATGAATTTTATGTATCAATCCCAACTTGTCATTCTCTTCCTTGATCTTGAGTTCATTTTCTTTTTGCCTTCTTTCTTTTTCCACTTCATCAGTTGCTGCCTTTTCTATTTCCTTTTGTTTCTCTACTACAGCCCTCGCATCAGAATCTCCCTTTGCATCTTTGAACAGCTTCCACTGATCTTCATGTGTTAACATTTGTTCAATATCCTCCTCTAGAGGCATGTTCTCTTGCAAATATTTCTCTGACAGAGTCTCATCTGAATCTGTCTCCACTTCTAGAACTTCTTTCTCCATTGCTTTTCCCTTAGCAGCTTCAGCCATGCTATGAAGAAATCCTTCTTGAATCTCTTTACTCTTCTTCCTCGTAAGTGGAACTTGTGTAGATTATTCACCTAAGGTAGGTGTAGAAACAACAGATTCTACTGGAACATCTCGTTGCTGTGTTTCCTCTTCTTCATCTACCGCCTCAAGTTCTATTTCTTCAACATCAGGAGGAAGTAATTCTAATAGCTCCTTGGGAGGTATTTTTCTCTTGATTCTTTTGTATCCCTTGCCCTTCTTAAGGACTGGTCCTTGAGGAGTTTGATTTCTCAACATCAACCATTGCACACTCCTATCCAAGACTTTCCTTCCAATTTTCTTAATTTCAATTGTTTCTTTAGCATCCCAGTCAATTGGATCCATATTCTTGGTACCAACATTCAAAGCTTCATAGGATGGATCTAATACCACTCCATCATCCACCAATGTGTTAGGAATGTTTTCTTTAATACCTAGTTCTACCATAAGTGCAACCGGCAATCTTTCATAGTTCTTCTTTCTCAAATCATATTCATCCTGCCGGTTACTCCAAAAGTCTTCTAACAAGTTGAAATGTCTAGTGAATACTAAAGGCAATAAAGCATACATATTTTTCTTTGGATCAAAACACTTGCGAGTAGTATACAATCCCAATTTCAATTTTACCAATTCATTATAGACTACCTTTGCTCCTACTAAGTGTTGACAGCTATATTCACCCAACTTCATGGGAAATTTATGACATCCAGTTTTGTGCTTGATCCCAAACCAAGCATTAACTCCAATAGCTTGATATACAAACTCCATAAGCACTATCCTATTACTGCAGCACCTTGGAAGAAAATGGGAATGACCTTCAAAATCAGCAACTTGAAGAGACAATTGATCATAGTGATCCCATACCTTTCTTTTCCCATCCAAGGCTCCCATTATACCTACCCTAATCAAACCTGGGAAAATCCCCAATCTGGCTGCTGCATATACAATGTAAGAAGTCATAAAGAAACACTTGGTGTTTCTAATATTAGTCAACTGATCATGGATATCATTTGACACAATCATTGGCCAATCGAACTGATAGTCACCATGTAAGATTATTTGGATGAAAGGAAACATCCATTCCTTGAAACGTAGTGTGTCTCTCTTCCCAAACACCTTGGACAACATCAATATTAGATCAGATACTTCCTTCTTGAAATCTGCCCTCTTCGGCTGGTCTGCAAGTTTGCTCAAGGATTTCTTCTCCGTTTTCAACCATTTCTTATTTAAATGAGACTTATTGGAGTCTTTATGCTTTCTATATTTCTCCAATGCCTCAGCTTCAGTTAGCTGCACCAAGCTCTTGGGATCTGGAACATTAAATAGACTTTGAAACATTTGATGAGTAAGATCCATAATCACATTATTCTGTGAATCCATGCATAGTCTTGTAGTAGGATTGTAAGCACTGGCTACTGTTAATATCAACTCTAGAAACTTAACTGATAAGGGGAACACAGTGATATGTGCCAGGCCAGAATCAACAATCCTTTGAGTCCTTCCTGTCAAATTTTCTCGTTCTGCAAATGTTTCTCCATGTAACTCTTCAAATTTATACTGGCCCAAGTTGGTATCCATGATATCTGCCCAATCTAATTCCACCTTGCTCACCTTCACCACTGGACTCATGTGATTATACCTCAAGGTATAAGGCAGTTGTTCTAGCTTTAACTTCTTTGGCTTTGGTGTTGCTTTTGATGTTCCAATGGGTTGATTCCTTCTAGCAGCTTCCCCTGATGTTCCTGACATCTTTCGACTCTCCTGCAAAGCAAACCTCTAATTAGATCATCATAAACACCTGTTTTTAAAACATACCTTTCATATATGCATCGGATTCAGAACCAGACAGAAACTCAAAAACAATCTCTTTTACAACCCTGTCGGACTCGGAGCCAAAACCGATACAGATACTTCACTTAACAATGAATGGGCTCGGAGTCAGAACTGGGATGGTGATCAGAACCGGGATCAAAATGAAAAAGGGATTTAATTTTTCTTTAGATTTTCATATTTTCATATCTGATCTCCACTCCACCCCGCTTCCGTCTAGGTTATCGTTACTCCTCAAAGAAGACTTCTATTATATTCGGAGCCGAAAACGGGATGGAAAAGGAATCGATAACTTTTGTAAAAGATAATTCTTAAGTTCATAATCGATTCTGATCCTACCTCCGCCTATGTTAATCGTGACGTCATCAAATAATTTTGTTGATTTAACATATAACTTCATGATTAAAACTAAGGTCGCTTTAAATGAAAAATGCCTTTAAAACACTACCCCATATGACCATGGGGAACGACTATACTCAGGATATCTTATTTAAATCATTTACCTATGATCACCGAACGATACAAAACCCTAATCTAACAAACCTGATAAAACTAGGGCATGGATTCTAAACCTTGCCATTTACCAGATCGAACACATGATAAAACCCTAATTAAAAGATAAATCTAATCTACCCTAATTCACTGTAAATCATTAATCTACCTCACTATAAATCCCTAATCCAACTAACACCATTTAAAACCTAATTTAATCTAATCCACTGCAAATCAAAATAGCAAGACGCAATCACGATTAAGACGTGAAAGCGACAATACCCAAAAATAGAAAGAAACAACACGACAACACAAGAAATCTAAGACTAAAGTAAAACAAACAAGATAAAACAATAACCTACTCAAACCAATCATACCAATAATCATAGATTCAATTAAAACTAAATGATCAAAACTAGGAGCAGATATAAAGCAAAACGCAACAAACACGACATAAATAAACAAAGAACAACAAAGATAAGAAAACCCTACCTGAAACGCAAACGAACCCGAGCTAACCTTCTGAACTGACTCGCACACAATATCCTTTCTCTCTCTCGATCAATTTGCTCAAATAAACTTTGCCGCTGTTGTTTCATGCTCTTTGATTTCTTAATAATGGTAATAATGATTCACTTAACCCTTAATGAAGGTAAAAATGTTAATTTCTACCTACACGAGTAGCTGTCATTAATGCATGAAAACGCAATTAAGGCGGAGTCGAAACTATGAGAGAACAAACACTTCTCTATAGTGTCACTTCAGTCAAAAAGTCAACGATCCAAAAGTGGCGGGGGCAAAACCAAAACGGAAACTGATCCTGAAATTTATGAAATTTCCAAACTTCATTCCCATTCCGATTCTAGGTCCGTCAACTAAACACTAAACAAAACCAAACACAAAGACCAAGATTAAAGCATAAATAAAAATAGCGGAGGCGGGGTCGGAATAGATCATGATTTTGTAATTGTTGATAATGACCAACCTAACTCCCACTCTGGCTCCGGTTTCGCTAAAGACAAACAAGAATCCGAAAAGAAAGACTATCGGGATGAGAACCAAAACAAGGTTCAAAAGAACTTTCAAAACCCAATTCAGTTCCGGTTCTGCTTCCAACAGACTAAATCAAAAATAAACAAAGTGTTGGAAGCAAAATGATCCCAAAATTTATTTGAAAAACAACAAAAAGATAAAGAACACAAAGGGGGACCCATTTTGACCAAGGCAAAAGATGGGGTGGTTATGCAAGGCATAACACTACCCTCTACCCTTAACCCTCCACCCTCTATCTCTCTCCAACTCCCTCCCTCTCTCTCTCACTAAATCCATCTATCTCTCTCCCCTCTACTCTTAACCCTAAGCCCTATACCCTTAACCATTTAACGCTAAACCCTTAAACCCTCTACCCTCTCTCTCTCTCAAGTATCTTCCTCCTACCCCATCTCCCTCTCTCAAGTCTCTCTCTCTCTCTCTTAGTCACTCCCTCTATCTATCTCCCTTCTACCCTTATCCTTATACCCTTCAACCATCTACTTTCTACCCTCTATCTCTCTCTCAAGAATCTCCCTCAGACCCCCTCTCCCTCTCTCAAGTATCTCTCACTCACTCAATCACTCCCTCTTGTTCTCTCTCTCCCCTCTACCCATAACCCTAAACCCTTAACCCTCAAACCCTAAACCCTTAAACCTTCTACCCTCTACCCCTAACCCTCCCTCCCTTTATCTCTCTCCCTCTCCTTCCATATCTATATCAACCCTCTCCCTCTCATAGGTTTATCTCTCTCTCAGTCACTCCTTATGTCCCTCTCCCCTCTACTCTTAACCCTAAACACTCAACCCTTAACCCTTAAAAAATCTACCCTCTACCTGAGAGAGAGAGACCTAAGAAAGGGAGAGGGGGTAGGAGGGAGAGGGTTCATAGAGAGATATGGAGAGAGTGGGAGATATATAGAGGGAGGTAGGGTTAAGGGTAGAGGGTATAGAGTTTAAGGGTTAAGGGTTTAGGGTTTAGGGTAGAGGGTTAAGGGTTTAATGATTTAGGATTTAAGGGTTAAGGGTAGAGGGGAGAGATATAGAGGGAGTGAGTGAGAGAGAGACCTGAGAGAGGGAGAGGGGGTAGGAGGGAGATAATTGAGAGAGAGGGAGAGAGGGATGGAGTGGAAGAGAGATAGAGGGAGGCACGGTTAAGGGTAGAGGTTAGAGGGTTTAAGGTTTAATGATTTAGGGTTTAGGCTTAATGTTAGAGGGAAGAGAGATAGAAGGAATGACTGAGAGAGAGAGACCTAAGAGAGAGAGAGGGGGTAGGAGGGAGAGGCTTGAGAGAGACAGAGGAAGGGAGGGAGTGGGAGAGTGATAGAGGGAGGGAGGGTTAAGGGTATAGAGGGTTTAGGTTTAGGGTTTAGAGGGTTAAGGGTTTAGGGTTTAGGGTTAAGGGTAGAGGGTTAAGGTTTAATGGTTTAGGTTTGAATGGTTAAGGGTATAGGATTAGGGTTAATGGTGAGGGGAGAGATAGTGAGTGAGTGAGTGAGTGAGAGAGAAAGACCTAAGAGAGGGAGAGGTGGTAGAAGGGATAAACTTGAGAGAGAGGGAGAGTGGGAGAGAGATAAAGGAGGAGGTTAAGGGTAGAGGGTAGAGGGTTTAATGGTTTAGTTTTTAAGATTTAAGGTTTTATGGTTTAGGGTTAAGAGTAGAGGGGAGAGAGATAGAGGGAGTGACTAAGAGAGAGAGAGAGAGAGACCTAAAAGAGGGATATTGGGTAGGAGGGAGATATTTGAGAGAGAGAGGGAGTGGGAGAGAGATATAGGGTAGAGGGTTAATGGTATAGGGTAGAGGTTTTAAGGGTTAAGGGTTAAGGGTAGAGGGGAGAGAGATAGGAGCTAGTGAGAGAGAGATAGACCTGAGAGATGGAGAGGGGGTAGGAGGGAGAGACTTGAGAGAGAGAGAGAGGGAGGGGAGATATAGAGACTCTACTTCATCCCCCTTCTCTCTCAAGACTCTCCCTCTTACCCCCTCCCTCCCTCTCTCAAACTCACTCCTTATATCTCTCTCCCCTCTACCCTTAACCCTAAACCCTAAACCATTATCCCTTAAACCCTAAACCCTTAAACCCTCTATCATCTAGCCTTAACACTATACCCTCTATATCTCTCCCACTCCCTCCCTCTCTCTTACTCACTCCATCTATCTCTCTTCCCTATACCCTTAACCCTAAACACTAAACCCTTAACCCTTAAACCCTAAAACCTTAAAAACTCTACCCTCTACCCTCTATCTCTCTCCAAATCCCTCCCCCTCTCTCTCTCAAGTCTCTCTCTCCTACCCCCTCCCACTCTCTAATGTCTCTCTCACTCAATCCTTCTATCTATCTCCCCTCTACCCTTAACGCTAAACCCTTAGCCCTTAAACCCTAAACCCTTAAACCCTAAACCATTAAACCCTCCACCCTCTACCCTCTACCCTCTATCTTTCTCCAACTCTCTTCCTCCCTTTGTCTCTCTCTCAAGTATCTCCCTCATACCCCCCATCCCTCTCTTAGGTCTCTCTCTCACTCACTCACTCTTTATATCTCTCTCCCCTCTACACTTAACCCTCTACCCTTTATCTCTCTCCCAATCCCTCCTCTCTCTCCCACTCACTCCCTTTATCTCTCTCCCATTTACCCTTAACCCTAAATCTGAAACCCTTAACCCTTAAACCTTAAGCCATTAAACACTCTACCCTCTACCCTTAAATCTACCCTATACTTCTCTTTATCTCCTCCTCCCTCTACCTACCTAGACCACTCTTTTTTTGTCTCACCTCTCTCTCCATCCCTACCTCTCCATCTATCTTTGCTTTCATATCTGATTCTCTCTAGCTATTTGTCCCTCTATACTTATTTATCTCTCCCTCCTTGCCTCATCTCTCTCAATATCTCCACATTCTTTCCATCTCTACTTCTCTCTTTATCACCTCTCTTTATCTCTCTCCCCTCTCCCCTTAACCCTTAACCCTTAAACCTTAAACACTTAAAACCCTCTACTCTCTACCCTCTATCTCTCTCCCACTCCCTCTCCCTCTCTCTCTCTTTTAAGTATCTCCCTCCTACCCCCCCTCCCTCTCTCAAGTCTCTCTCACTCAGTCACTCATTCTATGTCTCTCCCCCCTACCCTTATCCCTCTACCCTTAACCCTTAAACCCTTAAACCCAAAATCCTCTACCCTCTACCCTCAACCATCTACCCTTAACCCTCTACCCTCTATCTCTCTCCCACTCTCCCTCTCTCTCTCTTAAGACTATCCCTCCTTTCCCCTCTCCCTCTCTCATGTATCTCTCTCACTCAATCACTCACTCCCTCTATCTCTCTCCCCTCTACCCTTAACCCTAAACCCTAAACCCTTAACCCTTAAACCCTAAACCCTTAAGCCCTCTACCCTCTACCCTTAACCTGCCCTCCATGTGTCTCTCTCACAATCCCTCTCTCTCTCTCTCTTTTAAGTATCTCCCTCCTACCCCCTCTCCATCTCTCGAGTCTCTCTCTCACTCACTCAATCCATCTATCTCTCTCCCATCTACCTTTAACTCTCTACCCTCTACCCTTAATCCTTAAATCCTAAACCCTTAAGCCCTACCCTTTACCCTCTACCCTAAACCCTCTACCCTCTACCCTTAACCCTCTACCCTTAAACCCTCTACCCTTAACCCTCTACCCTCTACCCTCTACCCTCTACCCTCTACCCTCTACCCTCTACCCTCTACCCTAAACCCTAATCCCCTAACCCTATACCCTCAAACCTCTACCCTCAACCTTAAAATCTCAACCCTCTACCCTCAACCCAATACCCTCTACCCTCTACCCTAATACCTCAATCATATACCCTCTAATCTATACATTAGACCCTCAAACCTATACCCTAAACCCTCTACCCTCATCCCTAAACCCTAAACCCTAAACCCTTAAAACTTATAACCTATACCCTCAACCCAATATCATCTACCCTCAACCCTAATCCATCAACCCAATACCATAAACCATCTACCCTATACATTGGATCCTCAACCCTCATGTATCTCTGTCCCTCTCACCTCTTCTCTCCTTATCTCCATCTCACTTGTCCATCCATATTTTCCTCCATCCATCCCACCTTCTCTTCATTAATTCCTCAACCCTATACCCTCAACCCTTAAACCCTTAAACACTCAATCCTATACCCTAAACCCTCAACCCTCAACCCTTAAATCCTAAACCCTTAAACCCTCTACCCTCTACCATCAACCCAATAATCTCTACCCTCAACCCTAAACTCTCAAATCTTAAACCCAATTAAACTCTCTACCCTAATCCCTCAACCCTTAACCCTTTATCACTCAACCCTTAAACCCTCAACCCTCTACCTTCGAACCTGAACTCTTAACCCTAAACCATCAAGCCCTATACCATATACCCTATATATTGGACCCTCAACCCTAATCAATCAACCCTATACCCTCAACCCTCTACCGTCAACCTTAAACTCTCAACCCTCAACCCTTAAACCCTAAACCCTTAAACCTTCTACCCTCTACCCGATACATTAAACCCTTAACCCTCAATTCTCAACCCTCAACCCTTAATCTTCAACCCTTAAACCCTTAACCCTTAACCCTTATACCCTCTACCTTATACATTAGACCCTCAACCCTAATCCTTCAACCATATACCCTTAAACCTATACCCTAAACCCTCTACCCTCTACCCTAAATCCTCAACCCTAAACCCTTAAACCTTCTACCCTCTACCCTCAACCCAAAAACCTCTACCCTAAACCCTATACCCTCAACACAATACCCTAAACCATCAACCCTATACCCTAAATTCTCAACCCTCTATCCTATACATTGGATCCTCAACCCTCATATATCTCTATCCCTCCCTCCTCTTCTCTTCTTCTCTCTATCTCACTTCTCCCTTCATCTCTCCCTCAACCCTATACCATCAACCATTAAACCATTAAACACTCAACCCTCAACCCAATACCCTCTACCCTAAATCTAATACCCTTTACCATCAAACCTATACCCTCAACCCTTAAACACTTAAACCCAAGTAAAATCTCTACCCTAATCCCTCAACCCTTAATCCCTCAACCCTTAAAGCCTCAACCCTCAACCCTCAACCCTCAACCCTCAACCCTTAAACCCTAATCCCTCAACCCCTATACCCTCTACCCTATACATTGGACCCTCAACCCTATACCCTCAACCCTCTACCCTCAACTTTAAACTCTCTACCCTATACATTCAACCCCCAACCCTAGGTAGGTAGGGAAACATAGGTGAGATATAGAGTGATGAAGGGAGAGGTACGTAAACAAAGGGATAGGGAAGATAAATATAGGTAGAGAGGGAAGGAGACGTAGAGAGGGGAGGGAGGGATAGGTAGGGAGGATAAAGAGGTGAGTGTGTGTGTTTGTGCACGCGTGAGTGAGAGAGAGAGAGAGGGGGGGTAGAGGGATGGAGAGGAGAGATAGGGAGTAGAGAGGGAATGAGGTAGGGAGGAGAAAAAATTGAGATATAGTGTTGGAGGGAGAGGGGAGATAAATATAAATAGAGAGGGAAGGAGATGTGGAGAGAGATGATATATATAGAGAATTAGAGAGTGGAGGGATGGTGGGAGAGGAAAGGAGGAGATAGAGGTGAGTGTGTGTGAGAGGGAGAGAGAGTGAGAGTGAGAGGAGAGAGGAAGGGGGTAGAGATAAAGAGAGTAGAGAGGGAAGGGGGGAGATAGAGAGTAGAGATGGAATGAGAGAGTAAGAGAGAAAGAGGGGGAAGGGAGAGAGAGGTAGAGAGAGTGGAATGCAGTGGAGGAAAAGGTAGGTAGAAAGGGAAGGAGAGAGGGAGGGATAGGAGGGAGAGTGAGATGGAGAGAGTGGTGAGATAGAGAGTAGAGAGGTAAGGAGAGAATGAGAAATAGAGATAAATAGAGAGAGGGCGGTTGGAGGGAGGGATATGTAGAAAGGGATAAGTGGGACATAGAGATGGAAGGAGGGAAAGTGGGATAGAGAGAGAATGGTGATTTAGAGGAGGGAGTGAGAGGGAAGGATGGTAAGTGGGAGAGATATAATGGTGATTTAGAGAGGAGGGGGTGATAGTTAGGGATAGAGATAATGGTGAGATAGAGAGGAGAGAGTGAGGGATGGAGAGAGAAAGAGAGAAGTAGGTATAGGAAGGGAGAGAAGAGATAGAGAGTAGAGAGGGAAAGAGGTAGGGAAGGAGACATAAGTGAGATATAGAGGGATGGAGAGAAAGAGTGATGGAGGGAGAGGTAGGTATAGAGAGGGAAAGAGAGAGGAGAGATATAGATTAGAGAGGGGAGCAAGGAAAAGAGAGGTGGGGAGGGAGATAGAGGTGTGTGAGTGAGTGAGAGAGAGAGAATGGTGAGATAGAGAAAAGGAGAAATTGAGAGAGAAAGAGGGGGAGAGAGGGAGGGACAACAGTGAGAGATATTGGGAGGAGAGACAAAAAGAAGGGGATGGAGGGTGAGGTCGAGAGAGGGAGGGAGAGGAGAGATAGAGAGAAGTAGAGAGGGAAGGAGGGGGGAGTGTTAGCGAGGGAGATAGAGGTTTATGTGTGAGAGAGAGAGAGATAGAGAGAGTGGTGAGATAGAGAGGGGAGAGTGAGAGGGAGGGAGAGAGAATTATGAGATAGAGAGGAGAGAGTTAGAGAGAAAGTGGGGGAAGAGAGGGATAAAGAGTGAGAGAGAGATGTAGGTAGAGGGAGGGAGAGGAGAGATAGAGAGTAGAGAGGGAAAGAGGTAGGGAGGGAGACATAAGTGAGATACAAAGTGATGGAGGGAGAGGTAGGTAAAGAGAGAGAGAGAGGGGAGATAAAGATAAGTAGAGAGGGAAGGAGATGTAGAGAGAGAAGAGATAGAGAGAAGTAGAGAGGGGAGGGAGGGAGGCAGATGTAGGGAGGAGATAGAGGGGTGTGAGAGAGAGAGAGGGGAGAGAGGAGGAAGGGAGAGAGAGAGGGAGTGGAGAGATAGAGAGTAGAGAGAAGGAGAGAGAAAGATGATACAACTTGTTGAATACTAAAATTTGACCTCTTGATTATTGAAATTAGAATTGCTGAT
>VCHN02000014.1:167596345-167762673 GCA_007115665.2 Sequoiadendron giganteum | reverse complement strand
AGGGAAGGAGAGATGGAGGGAGAGGTAGGGATGGAGAGAGAGAGGTAGGTATAGAGAGGAAGGGGAGATGGATGGAGAGGTAGGAATCGAGGGAGAGATAAGGATTTAGAGAGAGAGGTGAGAGAGTGCAATAGAGAGAGAGGTAGGTAAGGAGAGGGATGGGGAGATAAAGGGAAGTAGAGGAGAGGAGATAGGGAGAAGAGGTAGGGAGGGATGGAGAGATAGATGAGATAGAGAGAGAGGAGAGAGGGGGGATATTTAGGGAGAGAGAGGTGAGATAGAGAGAAAGAAAGTAAAGAGGGAAGGGTTAGAGAGAGAGGTGATAGATAATAGAGACATAAGGAGGAAGATAGAGAGATTGAGAGAGGGAAAGAGAGAAGGAGAGAGAAAGAGATATATAGGGGTATGTTAGATAAAGAGATGTAGAGTGAAGTTTGTCGAAGAGAGAGAGGAGGGAGGGATAGGCAAAGATGAATAGTTGAGATAGATAGAAGGAGAGAGAGATAGGTAGAGAGAGGGAAATGAGAGATAGAAAGAGGGAGAGGGAGAGAGGAGAGATAGAAAAAGGGGGAGGGAGGGAGAGATAGAGAGAGTAGAGAGGGATGAGAGAGATAGAGAGAGGTGATATAGAGAGAGAAGCAGAGAGGGAAAGAAGGTGGAGATATTAAGAGAGAGGATGCAAGGAGGGAGAGAGAAATATGTATAGAGGGACATATAGGTAGATAGAATTAGATATGAAAGGAGAGATATAGGGAGAGGTAGGGATGGAGAGAGAGGTGAGATAAAAATAGAGAGAGATCTAGGTAGATAGAGGGAGGAGGAGATAAAGAGAAGTATAGAGGGAAGCAAAGAGGGAGGAAGAGGTAGGGATGGAGAGAGAGAGGTGAGAGAGATAAGAGAGAGGAGGGAGGGATAGGTAGGGGGAGAGAGGTGAGATAGAGAGAAAGAGAGTAGAGAGGGAAGGGGAGAGAGAGAAGTGAGATAGGTGATAGAGATGTGTGATGGAGAGAAAAGTAGAGAGGTAAGGAGGAAGGTGGAGAGATTGAGAGGGAAGGATGGGGGATAGAAAAATATGTATACAGGGATAGGTTAGACAGTGAGAAGTAGAGAGAAAAGGTGGGTGAAAGGAAGAGAGAGGGAGAGAGAGAGAGGTGAGATAGAGAGAATTAGAAAGGGAAGGAGAGAGAGGGGGAGATAGAGAAAATTATAGAGGGAGGGAGGGAAGGAGAGAGAAGTGAGATAGAAAGAGCTAAAGAGGGAAGGAAAGAGATAATGGTGAGATAAAGAGTAGAGTGGTAAGGTGAGAGAGAGAGGGAGGTAGAGAGTGAGAGAGAAAAGAGGGGAGAGAGAGAGGGATAGGTAGGTATAGAGAGAGGTGATATAGAGAGTAGAGAGAGATATATAAAGATAAAAGGAGAGGGAGGGGAGATAGAGAAATGTAGAGAGGGAAGAAGGGAGGGAGATAGATATTGGAGAGGGAAGGAGAGAGAGATGGACATGTAGAGACGTAGTTCTTGAGCTCAAGGGAGAGATTTCCAAATAAAGGGATGGAGATATTGAGAGAGAGAGAGGTCTAGAGAATAAGAGATGAAAATGAGTGAGATAGAGAGAGAGAAAGATGAAATTTGACCTCCTGATTATTAAAATTTGACCTCCTAATTACTAAAATTTGACAGTTTGAAATTTTAAGATCTTCCAAAAACTAGAATTTGCATTATAACTCCTAGAGATCTGAAACCACTCTCAAAAATCTTGCCTATATACATGAAATATAACTTAAAGTATAAGAAATTAAATGTTTATTTCATGTATATAGTTTCCCTGACAAAGAAAGTGAAAATCAACGAGTTTAGAAAAATAAATTCCAAAAGTCATGCATGACATTTGGCAAGTGCCAAATTTGGCACTAGCCAAATGAAGCAACCCGATTTGGCACACGCCATTTGGCGAGCATCATATAGGTTGAATTGGGAAATACCAACCCAATGGGTTGGATTTTGCATTTGGCATTTGACCTAAAGGTTTGGACAACCATTTCATGAAAAATACATGATTTTTTGAAAGGGTACCAACCGTCTCATTTGCACGTATTTCAATAAAATTTTATAGAAAAACCATGATAGCGTTAATGTCTCTCTTAGCTATCTAAATATATAAAAAAAATCATTTTGATTTAGTTAAGGTTTTGATCCATGGCTTCTATTGTAAATGCGTATGTGGTTAAAAACCAACATCTGCTAGTTTTAGGATTTATTTTTACTCATTCATTGAATGCGAAACAAAGTACATTTTTGAAACTAGACTCCATTCTACACATCATGAAAAAAATTCAATTTTTGATTAGTTTTCAAAAAATTTAGGGGGGAGCATGCTCAAATTTCAGCTTTTTCAGGATGTGTCCACTTTGAAAATTCATAAAATATTATATATTCATTAAAGAAAAATCCAAAAGAACGAGGATAAACTACATGGTGTTAGCTAATTTCTCACCATTGGGATTTTTAAAATTCTAAAATAAAAGTTAATCAAAAACGGGGGAGCCCTCACGCACTATGCTAATTATTTTTATAAAAATAGGACCTGTTTTGGCCCCCCCTTTTTGAGACCCTTAATCTTCATTAATTTCAAAAAAAAATTAGTAGATTAGAAACTAGACTCAGAGAACTTAAACTTTTTTTCTTGTTGCATCTTGAAATTGTGAGTGTAACTATCTTCATTTTCTTGTGCAAATCAGATTTTTCTGATTTCAGAAAAAAAAAAGAAAAAAAAGTGGCATCTTAAGAGCCAAAATTGTGTCACAGATCCATGCACTTACCCTGAATAAAATCAGTAATTATGTGTAACCTTCTCCATTTTATTTATCTTCAAATGATATGCATT
Organism: Sequoiadendron giganteum; assembly: GCA_007115665.2. Lineage (NCBI taxonomy): Eukaryota > Viridiplantae > Streptophyta > Pinopsida > Cupressales > Cupressaceae > Sequoiadendron > Sequoiadendron giganteum. Next base: position 167,759,793 of record VCHN02000014.1, on the reverse strand, counting down.
ATAACAAGAGTTTTTGATATGAAATGGATGGGCAAGATTTTGCAATCTATCTTCTTACTATGCCTATTTTAAATGAAAAATGATGTGATGATGATCTACTTCAATCATCACATGTTCAACATATATAGTAATATCTTGAAGAGGGTGCACATCTTCATAAGTGTCTTTTGGAATTAAAAATAATAAAACATTAACAATTAAACTCTAATGAGCCACATATGAACTTGTGTTACATGATCTAAATATTTTTGACTCAAGTGTGTATCAACATCCTCTACACCATTCCTTGCAGAAATCTCCATAATGACCATCCTATCCAAATGCTCACAGGCTTCTACTAATGATGGATCTTCATTTTGAGCTCTTTCAAGACTCTCTACAGTATCAACTGACACTCTTTCATCCATTCACTTTGACCTTTTAGTTCTTGATTATCTCTCAACAATGCAAGCACACCTTCCTTTGAAGCATCAATAAACTCCTTGGTATCTGCTTGAAGTTCCTTATAATAGTCCTTATGTTTCCTCACCATGTCCTCAATAGCTATAGTGGATTCAGTATTAGAAGTTTTTCACTTTTTTATTTCTTGGAGCTTTTCCTGAAGCTTGTCATTTATCATTTTATTTTGTTTAATGGTAGTGTGAATTTTAGAATGAGTTACCCAAAACTTATCCATCCAAATCATCAGATTAGTGTACCTCTTCTGAAATATTGCAAAAGTGTGTCAAACCTGGCCTTGCTTAGTTGAGTGTGTAATTTTTGATTACTCATATGTACTTCCTCACTTTTGTCTTTTGATTGGGTACCTTCTCCTTGAGTTATCATTCTAGTGGATCCTTTGAATGTGTCTCTAAGAAATCATTTTTTTTAGCATTCTCTCACTGTTCAACTTGTACATATCTTGTTCTTTAATCAACATTTGAATTTGACCCTTGTTCAATTTGGCTACATTTATATAGATGTTAGTTGTAACCATAGGATCAATTTCTCCTACTTTTAATGTCATCACATTACCAAATGCCTTCTTAGTATCAATAATCACATATTTCTTATGTGGGGGGTATAGAGCCCAGATCATAGGAGAACTTTCATCATGATTATATCTTGAACCCAATGTATACCTATCTTACCCCTTTTGGACTGAACTTGTGTTTGGCACCATTATTATGTGAAAAACTATAAAAAACAAGAGTAGATTTTAAGTGCAAACCAGGAAAGATCATCACACTAGACTCCTCTAAAAGTTTTCTTCCTTTCTCTAGAGTCATGTTCTTCATTTCATTCTCTACATCCACCTTCAATGTGTCAAGAAACTGGCTTTCATTACTGGGTGTGATGTCCATTGCCAATTCCCTTATTGTTTTCCCCTTTTTTTTGTATAAAAATGATTTAAATTTAGGAGACTTAATGAACTGGTCATCTGAGACAAAGGAATTATAGGCCAATTACCTAGTATCTGTATCAAATGGTTCCCCAACTTCCTATTCTCTATTTGGAGGTTGATACTCTTCAATCCTTAGTTTGGGAATCTTATCAGGTTGGCCTTGGGGTTCATTTTCATCAGAAGATTCCTCACTACCAGAGGACAAAATTTCTAGTTACTGTATCTTCTTCATCTTTTATTTCATTTCTCTATTGTAGTTATCAATCACCAATTCAACCTCCTTTTCTTCCATGTTCCTGATAATATCATCATGAGAATATGGTATGTGAACATATCCACCTAATTATTATTTTTCCTTGCAAAGTCAATATAACCTTTGGGATCAAATCCCTTCCTTGGCACAACCTTCTTCATATTGAAATGTGAAAATTTATCTAAAATTAGATCATATCCTTCCTTTGACACCACAGTGAAATCTCCAAAATGTAATGTACTAGGCATGAATGAATTTTTTTCATATGCACTCAAATTCATGACATTGGAATAATCCAATGACTTGAAAATCTCTAGATATGCAATCCTATCTAGCATAGTTTTGGGTTATAGGAAAGGTGTATCTTAAAAACCATAAAATTTGATCATAGTGGAATCAATATAGCAATACCAGACACCCCAATTATGACCTACAATTGGTAGTTCATTGAAATACTTGGGCCTTGAGAATATTTTGATTTCATTAGATAATGAATAATCACAAGGGTGATCATAAAACCTATAGTGTCTTGATAAAGTATTCCTCAAAATAAACATAATTGGAATTGATAAACCTATTGTCCCAAATGGAGGTCCATAGTTGCACCGGTAATGACTAACCCTCTTTATCACATTGTGTGATTCCTAACTCCTTTGGCCACATTCCTAATTCTTGTCCATAGTACAATATTATGTGAATAAAGAGGGGAATAATGTTTAAAGTGTATTATGGGAGAACCATTATTGATAGTCGTAAGCCCTAAGTCAATCCCTCTGGAAATGTGTGAAGCATAATCAAAAGGTCTCACATTGTGACATTGTATGTTTGCAGCGATCACCATTGGCCCTAGAGACATAAATTCAGAGACCTTTGTTCCCATTACTTGACCCATTGAGAAGTAAGTGTATTTTAGATAGGGCTCAAACAAATCAACATGGAAGGAAGGTTTGTAACCCTCCTCAAGTGGTACTAGGTTCCCGTATTTTTAAGGCATGTGTAATGGTAACCTCCATCCTTTGTAGGTAGTGTCCATCCTCTCGTATTCCTTTTCTAAATCCTTATGCACTATAGGCTGATCACATGTGTCGTCTAAGATGAAAAATTCACAAAGTACAATTTTAGACACATGTATGAAAGGTTCTCCTTGCGGATTACAAATCGATTTAAGGTCCAGGTTATAATATTTTGCAAAATTTTTTATAAGGTCTATATTCATGAAGACATTAGGAACAACTAGCTTTCGCAAATTGAAATTCCATGGGTTGCAAACTGGTTCAAATCTACTTCTTCGACAATAATGAAACATGAAAAATTTGTATCCCCTAATGGGGGTCCATATATCACCTACACTTTTTCATTTATCTTCTAATATTTCTACATCAACCCTCAATTATGCATACCTTCTAGCTTTTGGCCTTGAACCAGGAAATTGGTCAATAAGGTCTTAGTTCAGTCTTCGTTCATTTGTTTTCGATTCTCGCCTCGTTTCACTTTTATGTTTCTTATTTTTAAACTGGCTACTTTCACCTTATTGCTTCTTGTTTTTATTTTTTGTAGAACTTTCAGTCTTACTTCTCTACAAGATGGTAGAATTGAATTACAATCTATTAATTGCAGGGATATTTCATATGCTTACTTGTATGTTTTTGGGACACTAAATTCCTTTAATTTTTCTCAATCTCCCATCCTTCTTTGAGAAACTTCTGAAAATTATTTTGGTTCAATCTCTTTTCAATCAAAAAAATTCATATAATGTCCACTCGTGCGGCCATTAACATCTACCACTGGAAATGAATGCAATAGGTTTTTTGAATTTCAAAATATCAGAGTGATACAACAATATTGCATCAGTGGAAACTTCTAGTCTCTAGATGATCTATGTGTTTTATGTGGTGCCTATCCTTTTTAATACCTTCATAACTGGTTGCCAAGACATAACTAAATGTCCCTTTGATATTAAGTGTCCCTTTGGCTCTTTTAGCCAATCGGGAAGATCACTTAATTATCTGATCGATATTGCACAACTAAATTCTCTCTTGATTATCATCTCTTATCATTTTGGGGAGAGCATTATGAAGTTTACCCAATATCAAGGTGGTCTAGATCATTACAAATCCCTTTGATCATCACTCGGTGTCTTTCTGACAAATTGTGACCATTCCATGTTACCATTTGGCTGAAATATACAATCGCTAAGAGAATAAAATTCCTTTATGATGTATTTGGTCTCCCCAATGTATTTTCTTTACTACTTCATTCATTGGGATAAGTTGGTGAGACTTTCCCCAAAAAATTCTCTCACCACCATAACCCACATGGTTGGGGAGATCTAAGGAATGCACTCTGATCATACATGTATCTCTAATACAATGGTTCTTCTATTTTATCAGTGAAAGTGTATATGTTTCTTCCTGATGAGGTTTCCATTGGTGTGACGCACGAGTTCAGTATGATTTGAAAACTTTACTCTGATCACATTGCTTTTGCTGATATGTTTTCATCGGTGCAATGTTAGGAATTGTCTTCCCAAGTATGCACACATGTTATCTTTGGGGCCTTTGATCACTATAGGTTGATTCACCTCTTCCAGATATGAAAAAAATATTCAAAATGAGGGGCCATGACTTCCTGATTGAAAATACATGCATATGATCTTATCGATAAGGACCAATTTCTCTCAAAGATTTTTCTTAACAATGATTAGAGAGATGCTTACATGTCAAAGACCATACTAATGGGATCATTAGTTAAGATGGGTTATAAAATGGATCTTGTCACACAAATTTCAACAATTTGTATTGATCATGAAATTAAGGTGTGGCAAATTTCTGTGGTACATGGAAGATAGGTGGGTGAAGGCTAGTGAAAAATGTGATATTTTTCCAATTCTAGCACATTCAAGAGAAAATATTATTTTCAAGAGCATTGAAGAGAAGTATTATTAGTCATTTGTAGCAGCAATTCAAGATCCTAACATCATGTCAAACTTTATGTGTGTTCATGTTGTCTTGAAAAGGTTAACAAGTGTTGTAGGTCTTCATGCATTCAAGAAAATCAAGAAAGTAAGATCCAATTCCCTTGAAGTGATGTGGATATTTGTAGTCCTTCAAGGAAGCTATTAAAGGGTGGTGAGTTGCAACAAGTGTTCATTCATCATTTCCTTCATTTCCATTAAGTTTTTTATCATTAACATTTCCATTGTGAAAGTGGGAACACTATTCAAGAGGGAAAAACCCCTATATGGAACAACATTTCCCTCTTTATGAATTTGCAAGTTACAGGTTTGAAGAAGCATTATAGAGATCTTGAAGAGAAATCCTACATTGTTGCATTTATTATCATTCTTTTCAACCTACAAAAACTAAGTTATAAAATTCATTTTCGACATTTTAACACATTTGTAGGTGGAAAATAAAAGCTATGATCCAACACTAGAGGACCCCAAAATTTGATCAGAACCCTTGTACAAAGACCCATTCGCCATTGGGTGAATGAGTCATTGTAGGCACATCATAACCAATTTTTCTAAGCAAGTTTGTTATCCTCGACACTTCCCAAACCCACTTGCAATCTTTTTTTTCATCTATCACTTGTTAGGATCTTGAATTTTATGTATTAGGGCATATAGGATAATTAGGTTGATCATTCCAAAATATTTCCAATCCATTCCCATATTCAATTAGATGTAGATCCAGGTCTGATTGATTCACCTTTAGGGTTGTAAGTTAATCTTTTCACCTTGTTGGTCTACATCCAAATGAAATTTGGAAATAAACCACCTTTTCATCCTAGGTTCTTTACACTTAGGACCTAGGATCCCTTTTTCTATATTTAATTTTGGTAAACTCGACATGTTAACACTATACAATTTCTGAAATTGGGGTTTTTTCAAACCCTAGATCTAGGGTTTGCCTTGCATTGCTTTGCATTATTTTTAGGGTTTTATCTTTGTATCATAAATTTTGTATCACATATTGCATTATAGATTGCATAAGAGTCATATTTAGGTCAGATTTACATTTAATTTTCATTCATTAAGTGGTTAAAAATATGAAATTGTTGCTTGCATTTATATTGTATTTTTCATTTAAGTAAAAAAAGTGAATAAAATTGTATTATTTTGTTTCAAATTTGCACCAAATCATCATTTTCAGAATTTTTCATCTTAAAATTAGATAATTATTGCATATTAGATCTAAAAATTCCATTCAAAAGTGTACTTTGTTCTTGCATATTTTCATTTAGATCACATTGTCTTAATTATAAACATTGCATTGTTTAATTTCAAAATTGCATCAAAAACATCATTTTTAGGTTGTAGCATCTTAGAATCAGTCAATTATTGCATTTTAGATCTAAAATTTTCATTAAAAATTTGTCAAAAAATTTTTACTTTTGTTTCACACTTGTATTTTTCATTAAATTATCCTAAATTGAACAAAAACTATAAAAATAGTCATTGATTAACCTGCTTGCAACCAGAGAAATAAACACCACAAAACAACATAAAACTTCAAATTTTCAATTTTCAAAATCTTGTACAAGGACACATTCATCACTGGGAAACCCTATCCTTGTACAAGTATCTCATATAGCTTCCGTATAATCTTTTGTCTCTGTATTATGAGTCCATTTCTTCCTACAATTGTTTGGTTTGAAATTCTAGAAAAATGTTATTGCATATGCAAGAAAGGTTTCATTTTTATTGATTTGTTACAAATTTGGGAATTCTTTTTACTTTTAATTATTGAAAATCATCAGATCTATAAGACAATTATTTACATTTTTTGAAGCATTACATATTTTGGATAGATTACTTCTCATTTTTGTACAAATAGAGGCATGTTTCCTTTTCAAAAATATGGTTTTTATAGGGTATCACATGGCTTATATGATTTTAATTCCTTACCTATGGGCATAATCTAATGAAAAAAATAAAACCTTTGACAAGCATGATAGTTACCCTCCTAATATCTCTTCTATTTGTGACAATCTTATAGTGGGCCAGAGAATGCAATCATGGATAATCACGACAATCATAATTTTTATTATCCCAATATCTCTCCTCCTTATGAAGAAGGTACCTTGGTGTTAGAAGACCCAATCATTGAGTGTCATGAGAATCTTGTTTGTTCCTCTCCTAATACTTCTACCACTTGGGAAGATATTATGGCACAAGGTGATGAAATCATTGACACATTCCTTAATATCACTTTTCCTAGTATTCATTCATCTCCCAATATCTCTCCCATTTGTGAGGATTTTTTGACACAAGAGGATGCAATCATTGACAATCATGATAACCATAGTTTTTCTTCTCTCCATACCTCTCCTATTTGTGACGAAGGTATCTTGGTATTAGAAGATAACCATCATTCAGAATCATGAGAAACTTATTTATTTCTATCCCCTGACTCTCTTTCTTGAGAAAACATTGTTTGGAATAAATATGACAAGATGGATTTCTTAGATGAACATTCTAAGGTCACCTTAGATCCCACCTCATTAAAATATCATCAAAAAGAAGTAAAATTTGATGAGGTTATGAACAATTGACCATTAGATCTCCCTTGCTTATAAGACCTCCAAAAATTCCTCTTAGACCTCCTAAGAGTCCTCTAATCATTGGTCCTCCTTAGATTCCTTTTTAGACTACTAAAATAATTATCATTATAGGACCTCCTAAACCTCAAGGCCATATCCTAAGTTTTGCAAAATAACTTACTAGTAATCATGTATCACAACAACCAAGTTATCATACTGTATCTCACACATAATACACTAGACACAATAGTAAACCAAGATAAAATACAACATCCATCCCATTGCCTCAATCATACCTCCCACCTGCACCTAACATCATGTATCATAGTGGTGAAGAATATGATCTTTTTGAACAACTTTGTAACACTCTTGCTAAGATATCCATGTGAAATTTGATTCACGAATCACCTATTTACCATAACATGCTTCAAAATGCTTTAGAAAAAAATTTCATATCTCCTAGTGCACAACCAAATGATGTGGTAGCTTTGATTGAGAAAATGAATTCAACTAATTTGGATATTGTCTTTCATCAAAGTGAATTACCTCCTTTAGAAATGCAAAAATAAAATAATGCTTTGATGATAGTGGCTATCATTAACAATTTTTGGATTAGGCGTGCTCTCGTTGATAATGGTTTGAAATTCAATGTTTTTAGTGTAAATATTTTGGATAAAATAGGAGCAGACAATACTTAAGTTCAACTAGACTCTTTGTTTATCCATGGTTTTGATAATGTGGGCAAGAAATTTCTTGGTGTGATAGTATTTCCTGTAAAGGTTAGTAAGGTTACAAATACAAACTCCTATCCATGTTGTGTGTCATGTTCTTTCATATTATATTATCTTGGGTAGACCATGGATTCATAAAATGAATGCAGTCCCTTCAACATTACATCACCTATTAAAATACACTTATAAAGATAAGGTTTACATGATAAATCTAATCCTAAATATGAGAATTTTTTACAAACTAAAACAAGAATGAATCTAATCCTCTTACAACATTGACACCAACTACAAAAGTGGAACCTTTACAATGCAATGATAAGGATAGGTGGATTTCATCAATACGTTGTTAGATGATGACTAGGGTTCATTATATTTTACACCTACATTCATGGGAGATTACAAGATTACACACAAATTAAAAAAAAGAGAAAGAAGCAATGATGGTATCAATACAATCTACCACTGAGTCATAAAAAACATCTCATTCCACAAATTTTAGCAAAAAAGAGAGGAAAACACAAGTTATACATCCAATTATGATGAATATGATCATGACAAACCACCTTCCTCGAAATAAAATAAAAAAGAACTTTATGGAAGAGATTTTGAGCTTTTGAAAAAAATTGGCTATAATGAAAAATGGTGTGGGATAAGAGAACAAGTTATATGCGTCCTTATAAAGCCTAACCTATAGATCCTAACACACAAGAAAAAACAAGAGGTCTTGGTTATTTTCCTTCAATTAACAAATAGCATTAGTTGCTTCTCATTGTCATGTGGTAGTTGTAGTATCATAACCTATTCACTACCATGCATGGGGGTATAAACTTGGTTCTATGCAATCATATTTTATTTTCTAAGGAGGGGGATATCATGATCCATTGGGCTCAACTTTTTCCCTTACACTTGGGGGGAAAGGGATTAGGTAGCTTTGCCCTAGGTGTATTGCTTTTTAGGATCCCTTAATTTCAACTTAAAATTTTAGTGCAACAAGTACACTAAAATTTTAGGGGGGGCATATTATCCCCCCATTATTATTTTCATATTACCTTCTTATTAATCATGGCATACATCTCCTAGGCAGTGTGACCATACTAGTCAAAGTGTGGCTTTCTCGATCTATGTGAAATATCACTTTTCTAGTACTATTAATCTTAATATCTTGTAACTAGAGTGTGACCCTTCTTGGCATATGATATTCCTCTTGGTGGTAATGCTATGGTTTGCATTCCCCAAGGAATGAATATTTTATTCCTCAACTAGTCATCTCTTGGTGGTGAAGTCAAGTGTGATGTTCCATAAGGTGTGACCTTCCATGCATTAAGTAGAATCCCTTTGATTATTATGATTATTTAACTTATCATAATCATGGCCATCGAGCATAATATAAATTTCTTGTTAGTGGTTCCATGTTATTGTTAGAAACCAAAAAAGTAGAGCTTTGCATGAAATGTGCAAATTGATAATATTCAAAATTTTAGATATTACAATGAGATCAATCCTTATGAAGGAGATCAAGAAACCCTAAAAGGGAAACCCTAAATGAAACCCTAGTGTGCACACTTAATAAATAATTATTAATGCGCCTAAGTTTAGCTTAAACAACTAGAGGAATAAGTGACTTAATTAATTAATCGGTATGATATAATTAATTAAGCATATAACTTATTACTCTAACACCCCCCCTTAAGATGAACTTAGGAAGAAGCTAAAACACTAGAAGAAGATGCATGCAAGAAAACCCTAGATCAAACATGCAAACCTAAACACCTTCCACATAAGAGAAAACATCAAAAAAGTAGAGCTTTGCATGAAATGTGCAAATTGATAATATTCAAAATTAAGAAATTACAATAAGAGAATTACTTTATAAAAGCAATGTATGCAACCCTAATGTTGACCTAAAATTAGCTCAACTAAATAAAGCTTACTTATTAATTAAGTAAACTAATTATTACCTAAGCAAAACCTAAGTAAAGTTATGCAAGTGTAATTAAATATTAATTACACTAACACCCCCCCCATAAGTGCAACTTAGGGAGACTAAATAAGCATGCACCTAAAACTAAGATGAATGCAAGAAAGCATGAATGGGTCCCGGCAACAATGCCTGATCAGGTACCCATGTACAAATGCAATAATGAGGTAGAGAAGGAAAACCTAGTGGGACAACCCCCCCTACAATGAGATGATTGCTGCAAAGAAGCACTGGAAGAACATTGTGGAGTAACACTGGAACCGTAATCCAACAAGCAAGGAAAGATACTTCTATCTACGAGAAACCATATCAGAATCATAATAATGCAACAGCAGACCCGATGCCACGAAACACTCAAAAACACCAAACTGGAACAACCCTGGAATCCATAAAGCAACAGTAGATGATATGAATGATGACATAATCTGGAAGTCGTGAATCTCGATGCCAATGTCAAAAAGACTGAAACTCTTCCATGGAAAAAATTACCATAAAGACTCTGGAACATTAACCACAAATGTAGTGGCCCTCAAACTGAGATGGATCCGATGCGGATCATTAACCATATGCTCTCAATCTAAAGTGTGAACCGATATGAATTTGATATGTGTCAAGCTAAGACAAAAATGTGGCCAAAAGAAACAAAGAAACCAGATTACAACCCATGCGAGTTGCCATCAAAACACAATGAAGATCAAAGTGCATGCACACTCTAATCAGATTATTATGCAAGAAACCCCCTTGATGGAACTTTATAAGAGTTCATTTATTACAATCCCCAATGAATGAAAAAGGAGAGAATACCTAAACATGCATAAAAATAAAATTAAAAAAGACCTCAGATCTGTGTAGAGGACTGAACCAGCTTTCCAATTCCATAAGAATTGCGAAAAAAGGATCATCGAGTCAAAAGATATGCCCTCCATAGTGAAACCAACAACATCTGAGTTCCAGGACCTGAAAAATAATACTGGAGCATAATAGATAAAATAACCTGCACCAACAGAACGGGCTCAAAACTAGATTTCCAATGATATCTTGTTTGCAAAAAACTGACTCCGTATGCAAAAGTTATGCCCGATTTCGTGAAAGTGCTCCAGAATGGCCAATAAGGCCTGTAGGCAGCCCAGGGGGCTAAAAAAATTTCGGCCCCTAGTCCTGCATATGACTAGGGGCTGGTGGACAGGGGGTTGGGGCGGAGCCCCTGGTCACCCATGTGACCACATGGGATGCTAAGGCTAGCGAAAGGGGGCTGGGGCATAGGCCTCGATCTCCAATAGGACCGTGGGCGAAGGCAAAGAAGCCCGCAGGGGGCTGAGCTCGGGCCGACGACTAATGAAGGGGGAGCCACCGGTGGTGGCGGTGGACTGGTGGCCGCCTGGTGGCCACCTGGTGGTAGGGACTCTTTGCATTGTGAGCACCGGTGCAGATCCCCAAAACATGTTTTTTTTTCTTTTCGAAATCCGTGCCTTGGGAAGCGTGTTAGGGAGGCCGTACGGCCTCCCTGGCAAATTTTTTTTGCCTTTCGGATCAACTTCACCAAAATCAATGAAACGAAGGGTGATCTTAAGGTTTTGAGGTGCTACGAACGCAATGGCAGTGTCCATTTTGCTTCAAGATGCTTCGAAAATAGACTTCCCCCAGAGCTTCCAAAAAATCAGCAAACATGAAACCCTCACAGATCTGGAAAATCATGACCAAAATCTGCAAAATGAAAGCCAAACCTGACTTTTTCTAGTGCTCTAAATCCAATGGTGAAGCCCAATCTGATCCAAGATGCTGCATAAATAAACTCAAGGCAAAAAATCCTCGAGGAACCCTGAACGAACTCTGCAATGAATTTCTCCAGAATTTGAGAAGGGGTTGCATGTCAAGGCTTTGATACCATGTTAGAAACCCTAGATCAGACATTCAAACCTAAACACCTTCCACATAAGAGAAAACATCAAAAAAGCAGAGCTTTGCATGAAATGTGCAAATTGATAATATTCAGAATTTTAGATATTACAATGAGATCAATCCTTATGAAGGAGATCAAGAAACCCTAAAAGGGAAACCCTAAATGAAACCCTAGTGTGCACACTTAATAAATAATTATTAATGCACCTAAGTTTAGCTTAAAAAACTAGAGGAATAGGTGACTTAATTAATTAACCGGTATGATATAATTAATTAAGCATATAACTTATTACTCTAACAGTTATTATATTCCATGAGTGTCTAGCATAATGCAAATTGCTAGCCTCGTGAAGCAATGCTCATTTTAGTGGAACCTTATCGAAGTTATCTATGAGTATAAAATTTTGTATGGATTGACAAATGGGTACACACTTGTAGGCCTAGTGCATCCTTCCCATTTATGCAACCCTTTTATGAGTACACACCTTGTATTCCTAGTGTGTGTTTCTTGTTTTTTCTTTGGGGGTTCACCCAGTGAATATAAGGCTTCACTAGCCCTTTTGACTGTTTTATGGACACATATCATAATAGAACTTATGAGCCCATATTTTTTATTTCTTGCATTTATTTGACATTCTATATTTGTATATCTTGTCTTGTTGCTACTTATCATACATTTTTGTTCCTTTGTCCCTATGTTGTCTTTCCATGGGATCTTAGATCTTGGGGGCTTGTGCAACCCCCTTGATCCTTTTTCATCCTATCTTTCCAACATTTGTGCACTTGGACCCCTCTTGACATATATTTCTCTACCTTCTATGTGTGATTATGAGCATAAGTTCATACTCTCACTAAAGTGGGGGCTAAATGTACTATAGGAAGTTGTATACCTTTACAATTTCACACTACATTTGGGTCCCTTAATTTATTAGACTTAAATAAGCTTCTAATTTTCCAAATTATGCATTCCAAAGCCTTATTCTTACCTTTTTCTGAAAGGGGATCAAACATTAAATAAATGCATTTAATATCTAAATTTCATTGGATCACGTGTGTCTTGGAGATATAGGCCAAGAACAATTCACCCATAGGTGAATAATTCCCCTTTATGAGCCAAGACCAATTTTAAAATATATTTTTGGTGGCACTTTAATTTCCAAAATTCAAATTGTAAGTGTTGGATTTTGGAATATATTTTTTAGAAAATTAGATAAACACCTATAAATACATAGTATTTTTATCATTTTAAATCTAAAAAGCTAGAGGTTAACATTCAAGAGTAGTATTATCAATCATTTGTAGCAGAAATTCAAGATCCTAACATCATGTCAAATTTTATGTGTTTTCATGTTGTCTTGTGAGGGCTAACAAGAGTTTTAGGTATTGATACATTCAAGCATTCAAGAAAATCAAATAAGATCCAATTCCCTTGAAGTGATGTGTATATCTTTAGTAATTCAAGGAAGCTATTAAAGGTTGGTGAGTTGCAACAAGTGTTTATTCATCATTTCCTTCCTTTCCATTAAGGTTTTTATCATTGACATTTCCATTGTGAAAGTGGTAACACTATTCACAAGGGAAAACCCCTATATGGCACAACATTCTCCCTCTTTATGAATGTACAGGTTATAGGTTTGAAGAAAGATTGAAGAGATCTTGGAGACCAATTTTGAATTGTTGCATTTATTTTCATCATTCTTGTCAACCTATGGAAACCAAGTTAGAGAATTTATTTGTGACATTTTGAAAAAAATTCAAGTGGAAAATAGAAGCTTAGATCCAACACTATAGGACCCCAAAAGTTGATTAGGACCCTTGTACAAAGACCCATTCGTTATTGGGTGAATGATTCCTTGTAGGCACATCAAAACCAATATTTTTGAGTAGGTTTGTTGTCCTTTAAACTTCCTAAACCCACTTGCAAACTATTTCTTATGTTTGACAGTTGTCATGATCTTGTATTTTATGTATTAGGGAATATATGATCATTATGTTGACCATTCAAGAATATTTCCAATCCATTCCCATTTTCAATTAGATGTAGATTTGGGTTTTATTGACTCACCTTGAGGACTATGACTCAATTTTTTCACCTTGTTGGTCTACATCCTAATGAAACTTAGAAAAAGGCCACCTTTCCATCCTATGTTCTTTACACTTAGGACCTAGAATCCTTTTTTCTATATTTCATCCTTGATGAAATTTCTTTCGAAAAGATTCCTTAATGAAAGAATCCCATGTTGAAAACTTAATTTTCACAACATGAGTATTCTTTTAAAAGGATTCCTTGATAAAATTTCTGTTAAAAGGATTCCTTGATGATAAAATCACCTGCAAAAAAATTCATGTCTTTCAAAAAGAGTTTTCTTTCAAAAGGATTCCTTGATGCTTGTTGTCTTATATCTTGGTGTCTAGCTTGGGGGAAACCTTACTAGACCTATCTTTTTTGTGACTATCCAGCAACACAGTTTGTAACAACTACAAGTCTACATGCTTACTATATGGACTCTATTCATGCTAGTCATACCTATTGACATCATCTTATATCTGATCAAATTGTGCCTATTATTTTTTTTATTTTTTCCTAACATGTTTGTCCATAGTTTACATTATTATGGGGTCAGATTTCAACTAGATTTGTAGGATCAAAGATTCATGCCCTCTTCATATTCTAGTGGAGCTTCCTTTCACATCAAGGTATGCCAGATATAAGGACTACTTTCTCTCCTTTTTTGATATATTACATTCAATCTCTTTTTAATTTAGCTCACATATGCACTGATACATATTCTTGCTAATGTGGGGGTAAATTTTGAGGTGTAAAATTGTAACCTAGTGCAATTTCCCATAATATACAGGCTTACTTTAGCCTTATAAAATTGATAATACAAAATCCTAGCACCTTTAGCCCTTTGTCTCATCCAAGTAATTTGGCATTTTCCATCGATGAGGGGAATTTTGTTTAAGATGCTTCCACATTGTACAGATATTTGTGCACTGTGCAAGTGTCCCTAATAGATTCTCAGATCAATAGACATTGAGGCATTACATTTCATGACATCCAAAAGTTGTAACATCACTTGTGACTGAAAAACTACTTGAGAACATACCTTTTGCCTCCAAATCCTCATTTTGAACTCACTTCTTCATTCCATTCAATCTCTCTCTCAATCTCAATCATATTCTAACTCCATTCTTGTAACTTCACTTCACTCACTCCATTCTTTCTTCTTTCTACATCACTTTCTTGTAAGTTTCAAGCTATTGGTAATATGTTCGTACATGTTCATCTTGCACTATCAAGGCTACCATCCTTCCTTTTAGCTTCTTAAGCTTGCTAAAGGGAGGATAACATGTTATTTTTTCATTTCATTGAATTATCAATATTATAAATAGCATATAGATTCTATTTTCTTTCTATAGGTATTGTCCACTTTTCTTTATCATCTTTTCTCTATTGTTGTCTATTGGTTGTTTGTGGAGGTGGAAACACCAAAGTAAGGGTTTAACTAAGGAAAACTTCAAAACATAGCCCCAATTTTTGTTTTTGTTTTTGTGTGTGTAGGTACTTACATTCATGTGGATCTTGCGGAAGGTTGGACCAACCGTAAGCTGGATTTATACTCCCCTTGCTTGGAATTTTGTTCATAATCAATCTATCTTTCAAGTTATAGCATTCTTCTTGCTGTAGTGATTTTATATATTTTTTGCATTTGTAACATTCTATCATTTATATTCAAACTATCAGATCAAGGTTCTCGAGTTATCATTTCCTACGAGTTTCAGATTGACAATTCAAATCTTTGTCCATACAAGACATTGAAGCATCCCTGAGACTACAACACATCGTGCTATTGTTCGTCTCTCACGTTGAACACATTTTTTCAAGATTCGACCAGTTTATCATCTAGGACCTCTATCATTTGCTCAATTGATTCTTGAGATTGCATGCTCTTTTCATTTACTTAAGATATTTTTTTCATTTTTTAGAGAGGTTGGAAAAATGTGGGATGCTAGAGTATAGTTCACGTTTGTAGTAGGAAAAATATCATTGTAGTGTATATACAAGTTCTTAGAAATAACATGTTATTTTTTTATAAAGATCATATGAATACATGCATTATCCTATTATATAAATATTATGATGTAATACATAATCAAGGATTTTGGATTTATTTTTGCACACTTGATGTATTGAATTATCCTTCTATGCTAGTTTTTGTTCATGGAAAGGTGTAATTCTTTCATAAAAAATAATGAAAATACTTGTGTCATAAATGGATAATTAAGTATAATTGCACATTGACAATCCTTTCATAGGTCTTTATTTCAATGCTATAATATTAGGTTGAGAACTAGTGACTATAATAAAATGTTTAATGTTAAAGATGAGTGGTATGTGTGTTATGATTATAATCCTGAAGTAGGCATAAATCCATCTTGATGTGTTCAATGAATCTCAGATACTATTTACATAATAAATCTCACTAGCCTATAATTTATTTCAATTATTTGTTCTCTCACAAGTGTTAAATTTACAAGGAATCTTATAATTTTGTCTTTCACAGTGAATCCTTGGATTCTCGAAATGAAACTTGAACCAAATTGACCAATTTCTTTGGAACTCGAGATTCTATGAGAGGCCATTAATTGAACAATCCCCTTTCTACTCTACCAAGAGATAATTACCAAGAACAACACTACAAGAACAAAAACAAACAACACAAAGAGAGCAATCCCCATCCCAAGAAGCTAAATAAGAACTACTATAATTAAGTCCAGAAAAGAAAAAGGCATGATAAGGTATAGTACCCAATTAGTTCTTATGATCATTATTGTTATGAAATACACCTATTTAAGGCATTATATATTGCATAAATAATTTTAACTCAATTTTCAAACTCCAAAAATAATAGTTTAATATTTTTTCTCAAATATCCAAGTTCCACCATTGATGGAGCTTCCAATTTTTGCAAAATTAGATTCAAATAATATAGAAAATAAAAATATACCCTTTTGTCCCAAATTCATCCAAAAATGTAAAATATGCATTCAAATTATTTTGAGAAAAACATTGTGAGAATTTAAGTACAATTTTATGTTTTTCAAAATTAAAATTAAACTACAACTAAGATTTGTCCACTTCGAGAAATTTAATTTTGATCCTTAATTCAATAATACCCATTTTATCTACATACAAAGAGATAATGGACACCATTATTTTTTTCATGAAAACATATTCATTCAACAATCAAAAATTATTTGAATTAGAAATTTATAATTTGAACACAAGAAGAATACTTTATTTTCAATCCATAAGTTCATAAGTAATAAGAGTTAATATATTAATTAATTAATAGGCCTCTTTTACTTCAGTTAGTTAATAAAAACTAATGAATTGATTTTTTTATTATTAGATTGAGCTAATTATAGGTTATTTTGTCTCATTACATAAGATCAAGACACTTGTCACAATATAATCAAATCCTCATTTAGGGTTTTCTTTCTTCATAAGGATTATCCATTCAATATAATAATTCATTATGGTTATTGCATCAATATAATTTCTCAATTTTCATTGCAAATCTATCTTGAGTTCTCTCTTTATTCATGATAGCTAATTTCTTGTAGGTGAGCTTCGATACCATGTTGGATACATGGTTGAAACTGAAAGACTAGAAACTTCCTACTAAATTGAGTTGATATTTGAAGATGTGGGAGGTGGAAGCTCAAAACAAGTCTGATGGCACAAGATAGATGAAGGGCATACACATAAGTTCAAGTGACCAAACTTCTCCTTAGATATTTTATCCACTCTAGATTCATGAGAGTGTAAATTAGTCAATGGTATTGCAAGATCATTTGGAGAAAAATGAGAGAAGGAATACACTCGAGAGGCATGATTAGATATACCAATTTCAATTATCTCTATAGTATGTATGTAGCTGATAAAAAATGAATCAGTTATTAAATATACTATCTTACCCACCCCACTATGTGAAATGTGATAGATGGAAAGGATATTGGAGGATAATGAAGGAACATAAAGTATATCATGAAATATGTCATCATCAATATCTATAGATTCTTTCCTACTAACACTCATGTAGGTTTTGTTTCCAATTAGTTGACACAATGTGGAATTGACAAACAAGACTCTCAGTTGATTCTCTCCATCCTTTCCAACCTTGGTCATGACTATTCAATATTTATTTCTACCTTTTATGTCACTAGAGATGCACTTGGTACTAGATTTACTATGTATTCACGTGATAATGTTTTTACATAAATCACTAGGGAGTAGGAAAATTTGGTACGTGTATGGGCTCATTGAAGTCTTCTAAAGCATATGCTCTTATTGTAACACTAGGAAAATACCAAAAGACTTCAACTAGAAAAGGAAAGAAACACAATTATAAGGATTCTAAGAATAATGAGCAAGCAAAGGAATCACATTCTCAAGATACCTTTGATCCTTCTTCCTCTTCTAAGGGGGACTCATCTAAGAAGGACCAAAAAAAATGTGCATATTGAGAAAATTTAGGGCATGATGAGCATAAATGTCATGTAAAGAAGATTGATGGGTTGATACACCTTCTCTAAGAGTCACAATCAGTTGCCTTCATCTATCTCTTCAAGTACACCCTCTTTTCCACTTTATCACCTCCACAATCAAGGTAAGCCACCATGACACATAGAGTAGACAAGATGAAATACCATGCACCCTTTTCATCCACCAATCCTTATTCAAGTCGATGGCTTCTTGATTCAAGAGCCTCACATCACTTGACTTTATCTCCAAGTATGTTATCTTCATTCGAGCTTTGCACATCACCACACATACTGATGGGGAGCAATACTTACATGTGTATCATAGAAAATCATGTCCTTTCTTAATTCAAGATAAATTGGACTTAATGTCACCTTGATCTAATGTTGTGAGGTGTTTTACACATCCACATTAGGTCCTAGTCCCTCTTTTAGCTAATTTAACTTAAATTTGTCCTGATTTAATTTTGTAAAATGTATTTATTTACATATTCACATTAAATTTGGGAGGCTTGTGAATCAAGTGGACCTAATCTAGTGTTGTAATGTGTTTTTCATATTCACATGGGATTTAGGGCCCTTCTAAGATGGATAGACCTAATTTTTCCTTAATTTAGTGTTGTAAAGTGTATTTATTTACACTTTCACATTGGATTTTGGGCCCTATTACATTTATAACCTTTATATCATCATTAATAGGCCCCTATGACCCCATATTGTGCATCCTAAGGCATATTTTGATCAAAAACTTGACAAAATCAACATATAAACTTAATTTATGCACTCCCCGATAGTTTAGCCCTCGAAATAGCCCCTATGGGACCCATTCACCACTTTGGGTGAATGAGTCCCATCCAGGTGGGACTCATTTGCCTAGGATGGAGAATGAGTCCAATTTGAGCTATTTTTGAGGTTTAAGCAGGAAAAAGTGGGTTTTTAATTCAAATTTCTTTAATGTCGGCCTTGGGGATCAAATTAACGGTCATGTGAGTGGCTTGCCTATATAAAAAATCTTCCAAATCATTATTTCATCCTAAGTAATCCTAAGAAAACTAAGAAATCCAAGCAACATCATACATTCATGTCCTCAAGTCAAGAAAGCAAGGGTTAAGCATTCAAGATAGCTTTCAAGATCATTCAAGGGAAATATTCATCATCAATTGTTGCAAAAATTCAAGGTCCATCATCATATCAAGCATATCAAGAATCAAGAATGTTAGTGATCTAGTGTTGTGATGTAGCATTGAGGATCTAAGACAAAGCATTGTTCTATTCCCATTGTCAAATATCAAGATCTACATCCTTCGTGGCCATTTTATGTTGAGTTACAGATTTAAAAGACATCATTCAAAGTATTATTGTCCATGATTCATGTTCTTTGTTACATGTTTCATGCCTTCATTTCATTGTTTCATCATTTGGTTTAATTACCTAAACGAGGAACTTGACCAAGGAAAACCCCCATTTCCTAACAATCAATAAGTTTATCTCTCTTTATTTGTGTGATTGTAGATCTAGGTATCTTGGGGCTTGAAATATCATTAAAGAATAGGTTTCAAACTTTTTGGAGTCATCTCTCTACTTGTAAGGTCAAAATACTCACAAAAATTCACTTACAGCCCAAAAAATTAGGGTTTCAAATCTAGACACCTAGAGGAACAGAAAGAGTAGACTGAGAGGTGTCGATCAAAACTTTGAATTTCTAAAAAATCCAAACTAGTCTCATTTACCACAAGTGGCGAATGAGTCCCATTTTTGGTCAATTTGATATTTTTATAGTTTTGGATACCCTTTTCTGAGAAAACTATTCTCGTGCAGAAACCTCAATCTAGGACCGATTCACCTAGTTAGTGAATGAGTTCCATTGGGCCAAAATTTCAAAATCAACAACATTTCCAATCTTCGCCCAAATCTCTACAAGTTTCCCAGGTGCACATTTCCAGTTTTATAGATTTTTGATACAATTTACTTGCATTTTTAGGTCATCTTGCATACTACACTATGTTTTCAAACATTTTATTTTCCAAGTTTACACTTGGTGATGAACCCCTCATTTCTTATAATTCAATTCCCCTAGAACATTCCCTTTGCCAAATTTAAATCTCCTTTGCATTGAAATCTCAAGGATTTGTTCTTGAATGTGGAGTAAAGAAAGACTTGTTTTCCTAGGTCCTAAAACCCCACTGGAGATATTTTTTTACTCTACAACATGACTATTAGTGGGAAATGATCTATAGATATTGATGATGGAACATTTCATGATGTAATTTGTGTTCCTTTATTATCCTCCAATATCCTTTTAGTCTATCATATTGAACATTATGGGGGGAGGTAATACAATAAATTTCTTATCTGATTTAGTGCTTATTAGAGACATGTATAGTAGAGAGGTTATTGTAGTTTGGACATTTGATCATGCCTCTTGATTGTATGTCTTCTCTCATTTTATTCTAGATGAGCTTGTAGTACCATTGACTAGTTTACACTCTTATGTATTTAGAGAGGACCAAATATTTGAGGAGAAGTTTGATCGCTTGAACCTCTATGTACTTCCATCATCCGGCTTGGTTCATGATGCTTGTATTGAGCTTCCATTTAATCCAACTCCTACATAATTAAATGTTAACTAACTTTAGTAGGATGTTTCTAGTCTTCCAATTTCAACTTTGTGGGATGAATTCTTTCCAGACATTGCAATGTTATTTGTTGAGTCACACATTATAGATATTGAGGACATTCTTGAGGATATTCACTTCCTCTTTGATGATAGATACAATCCACCTATCATAAATTCATCATTGCATTTGGAGGTTGTTCTAAAAGTATCTTTATAGTTATTTGGATTTTCTTCATTTGATTTGGCATCTTTTGATTCAAACATGTGGACCCTTGAGAAGTTTTCTATGGCACTCATCTTGAGACCTGTTCTCTTAAGATATTTTATTCTATGTTTGCTACTGGATTTGTTTCTTCCTAAGGGTAGGAACAATGTTTATTGATTTTGGATCATCTTCAACATTCATCTTTGAGCTCTCATGTTTCGCAAAGAAGCTACTTCCTTATGAGGGGGATTCATTATCTCTTATTTTATCTCCTATGGGGGGTTATTGTACATATGTGATGGAAGCAACACTTGGGGGGACATGTTGAGTCCTCCATTGATTTTCCACATGTTTTATTTCATTTTTATTTTTCTCTCTTTTGGTGAGGAATATTTTTCATGTGATTTTCTCCTTTTCTCTGATTATGAGATATTTCATTTATTTTTTCATGGGTACCTCATCAAGCATTGTAGTCAGGACCATGTTTGTATCCACCATTGTATTCTTCATTATATTTTTAGCTTCTCCCTAAGTTGATCTTAGGAGGGGGTGGTGGATTAAATAGGTAATCAACTATAAATAAATAAATTAATTATTAGGCCCTTTTACTTTAATTACTTAAGCTAAACTTAGGATTTTTTTTTTTTATTAGATCGAGCTAATTATAGGTCATGTTATATCATTGCATAGTATGAAGATACTTGTCACTATCTAATCAAATCCTTATCTAGGGTTTTATTTTTTCCTTTTCAGAAGGATTTTTCATTCATTGTAATTATTCATTAAGGTTATTGCATCAATACAATTTTTTATGTTACATAGAAAATCTATCTTGTTTTCTCTCTTTATTTTTGATAGGTAATTGCATGCATGCGATTTTTTTGAGCTATGGGGTTCACCATCAACTCCAATACCACAAAAAATATTTTTGAAAAAATCCTTTGAACAATTCAAATCTCTTTGTATTCAATGTAAGCTAGGGTTTAAGAATGAGATAAAAGTCATTTTTGGCTTATAGCCAAAACATAAAAAAAAAATCTCTTTTCCATTTTCACACACACAAGATTCCCTTGGGTATACCTATTTTCAAATTTGTAGCTAATTTAGGAGTATCTAGGTGCACGAGGAATCCTACACACCAAAAAAAAAGATTTATTTTATTTTTCTTTGATTTTTGGCTTTGGTTGTGTTTGCAAGCATGATGTTAATTTAATTTCATCCTTCCCTCAAATCCTCAAATTTTCATTTAATTAATTTGGATTTAAATTTAAATCAAATTGGATATGTGGGTGTTGGAAAATTGTCATTTTTAAAATTTTGGGGAGTTACAAAAGTCCCATGCCCGAGCAAGAGGAGGCCATTCTCAACATGTATTAAACTAGTCAAATGGTACTACAAGCTCATTTTTAAGAGAAAAATGAGCTCGAAGGAATACACTTGAGAGGTATGATCAACTATCCCAATTTTAATAATCGCTATACTATGTAAGTATTTGATAAAAACTAAAACATCAAAAAATAGGGTGTTTGGGGTAAAATTTTATGAAAGGGGGTTCACCACAAAGGAACTATTTCTCTAATTTCATTCAAGGAAATGCGATCCAAACAATGAGATGAATAACAACCAAAAGGTGAGTCAAATCAAGGTATGAATCAACAAATTTCCCCTCTATGCAAGGATAGGGGTATGAGTCAAATAACACTTTGGGGAGAAAGATTAAAACCATCAAATAAACTCCAAAATGCAATCTATAAAATGAAAATGAAAGACTATATTCAAAATTGATGTAAACAATAATCAAAAGGCGGATACAGAAAGGGGAAAATAATATGTACCAATCACCAAAAGTCACTTTTTGAAGCTCGCCACACACTCATTGACCTCATGGAAAATGGTCCTAGCTAGGGCTCTACAAAAATCCTTTATGGGTTCTTTGCTCTTGTGTCTTTTTGGTGTAATTAAATGTGTTGTACCTTGTCCTAGGTCATAATTACACCTTAGTTAAGTTTACTTAGGGACCACATAGGAGGTAGTTGGAGCTTTTCCACCTTTGGTGGAATTATCATGTTATTACTTTATCACTTCCACCTTTCGTGGACATATCATGTGATTACCTCTCCACCTTTTGTGGGTGATCCACCATTTGTGGTGATCATCACATTATCACTTTTCCACTTTAGGTGGAGTGATAGCTTTTCATAGTTGTCTCATGTCATAAGATTATGACACTTGTCATAATCTTATGCCCTTCTATGTTCTCACCTTGTCTATATAACCAAGAGCTCTCCTATGTACATACAATCATATTGATCGGAATACAGTTTATTCTTGTCGCATTCTATTCTATTCTCTTCTTTGTGCTATCCATTTAGTCTCAAGATCTTGGAAACCATATCCAATTCTAACATCGTATCAGAGTGGGTTGGGTTCCATTGGAGAGTCTTTTTCTGAAGAGAGATACCAGATTTGGGGAGGTTCCATTTTTGGCTCTTTATTGTAGGTTCATATCGAAGCTTGCTGGTACAAATCTGAGCTCACCATTATGTCCGGAAGGTTCGAGAAAGTTGATTTTTCTTTTTCTTTCATCCAAATCGGACATACAAGGCCAAATCTATGAGGGTTTGAAGTTGAGGAGTGGTTGCTAGATCCATAAGGTAGCTACATTTTAAAATCTTGACATCCTCTTTAAAATACGATGAAGAGCAGTTAAAACCAGCAACCAAAAAATGAATATTCTCAGTGAATATTCCTTCGACTTGGCCCACCAATGACGTCCCCAAGGGCGTCAAATTTCAGCACCTAATCGGTCGAATATTCTATGCAAGGGGTGAATATTCTTTTTTGACGGTATGCGAAATGTCAAATTTAAACGAGTAACTTGTTGAATTCATCCCACGTCAGGAGTGATATCAGCATCCTTTGAAAAAATTTGGACCCCCTCTCATTTGCATTTTCATTTTGCAAGTCGGTTTTCAAATCCAGATATCTTGCTCATTTTGGCTCCTATTTTAGAGCAATTTTTTTTTATTTGGGCTAATTTTTTGTGCTATTCACAATGGTGCAATTAGTTTTTGGTTTTGCCTTTTGTTTTTTCTAGAAATTTCAAATTCTCAAAAGTGTTGCTGCTTCGTCCTCATTTTCGGAACTTTTGGAGCTCATATCTTGCTCCTACGGTAACATTTTTGGGTGATTTTTTTTTTTTGAAAGTGCATGATTTTTCATGTACTTTCCAGTGGTGTAATCAAATTTATCTCATCTATTGTAATTTTTTCACTTTGAGCTTGAGGCCTATTTTGGCAATTTGCATGTACCAAGATTAAAGTCCACTCCGCTAGTTTGGCAAGTGGCAACTGTAAACACACTAAATATAAAGTGCCAAATCAAATATTTCTTGGGGGGGTTTCTTGATTGAGTGATTTGGGGGGTTAATATTGCAGTGGTTGATTGCATTCTTTTGCCTGGTTTGTGTTCTTGCAATGGGGAAATATCAAATTGAACTCCTAACTCCACATAATTATGCTACATGGAGAAAATCAATATAGAACTATCTCATGATGAAAGGTCTAATAGGTCATATAAAAGACACTATTCAACAACCTACTGATGCTTCAGAATTGGAAAAATGGGAGATTGATCCTGAGAAAAAAATTGGATGCATATGTTCATTAGTCTCATTTGATTTACAATTTCATATTGAATCATGTAAAACACCTAAAGAGGCATGGGAGAATTTTGAAAAATTGTATGGTAAAACATATAAGATTAGGGGATATCAAATTGATAATGATTTAAAAAATCTTGATCCTAAAATTTTTGACCACATCCAAGACTACATCTCCAAAATCAAGAAATTAAGAACACAATTGAAAGAATGCAACATTGATAAAGAGGATTTATAATTGATTCTGAATGTGGTATCCAAGCTTGGTCCTGAGTATTCAGTATTTGTTTCTGGAAAAATCATACCCATCAAATTTCTATGGGAGCATCATATGTTTATCCTAAGTTTGATGACTTTTCAAATCTCCTAATCCACGAGGAAGCTAAGTTAATGAACATGGGTCTAATCAATTCTTCCAAGCCACATGTATTAATGGTTAGTGATTCTAAGGTACATAAAGAATCAGAGAATCTTGATAAGAAGCAAAAGATGAAAAAGAACAAGCCACATAAAGAATCAGAATCCACTCACTCTAAAGGAGAATCATCAAAGAAGGAGAGACCTTTTTGTGCATATTGCAAGAAGGATGGACATGAACAAAAATATTGTTATAAGAAGGATATTGATGAGTTGAAAATTCTTCTCAAAAGGAATCACATTTATTTGCCTTCTAGAATGTTTGAATCACCTCCTTCTTCAAAACAATCTAAGGGAAAAGTTCATTTGGCATCTACATCAGGACATAAAGGTCAAGCTCTTTGTGCTCTTTTAGGGCCAGGATCAGGGAGATGACTTCTAGATTAAGAAGCATCTCATCATATGGCATCTTCGCAATCTATATTCTCTTCATTTTAGCCTTGTTTTATGTCTCTTATCTTGATGGGAAACAATACATACATGAGTGTAATTGGGAAGGGATCTATTAGTTTTGGGGACAACACTTTTTAGGATATCTTGTGTGTTGCTCATTTGACAAACAATCTTCTTTCCATATATCAGATTACACATGGTGGAGATGGGAGAACTGTGGAGTTCACACCTGATTTAGTCATCATTCAAGACTTGGAGAGTAGAGAGATCATTTCTACTGGTGTGCTTGATCATTCATCTCAGTTGTATATCTTTACAAATTTTTATTCTGATGGTGACATTGTTCCTTCGACTATTGATCATATGAACCATGATTCAAAGGAGACATTTGGCTACTTAAACTTGGGAGTTCTCACATTAGATCCAATACTTGATCCATGCATCCTATCTCCTCCACCTAGTGTTGTAGTTGATGATTCTTGTGATTCCATAGCTCCAGTTCCTTGTGATTCAGTGTAGTAGGATCTTGATTGTTTTTCAGATTTATCTACTTTGGATTGCTTCTTGATAGGTATTTTAGACTTGTTTGTGGAGTCTCATCTTGCAGATTTGGGAGACACCATTGATAGAATTCATCTTCTCTTTGATGAAGATGCTCCTTCTTCAGTTGTTGTGAGGGAACACTCTGACCCTCTTGTTCATTCTCTACATGATCATTCTTTGTAGTTTGATGTGAGTGTGGATACTTTTTGACAACATTTGGAGGAGGATTCTTTATCTTTAGAGGGGATATCCTTGGATCATGTTCTACATTCATCTCTACTAGATGTTGGATTTTCCTCTTCAGTAGTGTGGCCTAGAATGCCTGTTTGGAGTGTTTCATCCTTCAACATCAACATGGAGACACTTGAGCATGCTTTAGAGACATCATACATCATCCATCATCCGGATATCCTACATACATCCATGTTTTTGTTTCTTCCTAAGGGGAGGAACGTTGTTCGACGAGATTGGATCATCTTCAACATTCAATATCAAGATTCTACCATCATTGTAGGAGACTCAACATTTAGGGGGGGATGCCTTGTCTCTCTTCTACTTCTCTCTTATGGGGGGTGTTTTTCCTCACATGGGGTTTTGGCCTTCTCATGCATCATTGAGAGTATTTCTATTTTGTACTTCATCTCTCTTTTGGGGAGGAGTT
Organism: Sequoiadendron giganteum; assembly: GCA_007115665.2. Lineage (NCBI taxonomy): Eukaryota > Viridiplantae > Streptophyta > Pinopsida > Cupressales > Cupressaceae > Sequoiadendron > Sequoiadendron giganteum. Next base: position 167,732,958 of record VCHN02000014.1, on the reverse strand, counting down.
TTGTCCCATTGGGTTTTCTCCTTTTCTCCATTTGTGAGAGATTTCATTACATTTGTACATGGGTACCTAACATGGCCTAGTTGTCGAGACCCATCTTGCATTGTTTTCTTTTGTGTACATTCTCCCTAAGTTGCACTTAAGGGGGGTGTTGTAATTAAATATGTTGTACCTTGTCCTAGGTCATAATTACACCTTAGTTAAGTTTACTTAGGGACCACATAGGAGGTAGTTGGAGATTTTCCACCTTTGGTGGATTTATCATGTTATTACTTTATCACTTCCACCTTTCGTGGACATATCATGTGATTACCTCTCCACCTTTTGTGGGTGATCCACCATTTGTGGTGATTATCACATTATCACTTTTCCACTTTAGATGGAGTGATAGCTTTTCATAGTTGTCTCATGTCATAAGATTATGACACTTTTCATAATCTTATGCCATTCTATGTTCTCACCTTGGCTATATAACCAAGGGGTCTCCTATGTACATAAAATAATATCAATCACAATCATATTGATAAGAATACAGTTTATTCTTGTCACATTCTATTCTCTTCTTTGTGCTTTCCATTTGGTCTCAAGATCTTTGGCAGCCATAGCCAATTCTAACATGTCTACACTCCCAGATTATCAATTTTCATTGTCGAACAATCGAAAATAAATTCTATAGAATATTTTCCATGAAATGAAAAATTTCTATGCAACTTTGACAACTTTCTTCGTTTTTTCTCTTCAAAGGATCTTCCACCTAAAATTTGTAAAATAAACACAAAAGGAGAAAAATATTATTTTTGGTGATGGGGGATTTGCCTTGGTCAAACCCTATTTTGGTAATTAAAACTTGAAATGAAACAAAATAGCATGAAGGAATATGAATAAACAAGCAATGACATAACTCACCAAACATTTGTTTGAGCCTTGGCTTGTAGATTTGCAACTTTCATGAATTAGCTACAATGGATGCGGATCATGATCATGAATAATGTCTTTGAATACTTAGACGTATCTTAACTCTACATCGCCATATGATCTCAAGCAACATGCATGATGCAATAAGACTTTGACATGATAATGGAACCTTGATTGCTGCAATAATCTTCAATAAATCTACCCTTGAATGACTTGAAATGCTCTTGAATGCTCTCGATAACACTTGCTTATAAATTTTCTAGAATGCTTGAAGCCTTAGATTTTCTAGGTGAAACATAGCGAAATGACCTCTTATTTATACATATCTTAAGATTAATTCCCGAAATTCAAATATCACAAGCCAACATGTGAATACACATTTGAAATCATTGAAAAAATGTCAAAAACATAGTTTCAATTTAGGTCCTAGGTGCAAGTGAGGACCCATTCGCCCTATGGTGAATGGGTCCTAGGTCACTTACCTAGGACACACATTGATCATTGTTAAACATTATGTTATGATATTTATGAATGCCATTTTCTATCCCTTAGAAAATGCAATTAATTAGGCTTGGATTTGAATTAAAGGGGCCAATTAAGGCACAATTAACCTCAAATAATTAATGAAGCCCTAGATTAGTGTGAAAGTGTAAAGGTACACCTTACAACACAAAAAATAAGGCATAATTAATTCCATTTTATTTAAATAGGGCCCTAAAATTAATGTGAATATGTATTTAATATATTACAACACTAAATTGAGGCATAATTAAGCTCATTTTATTATTATTTCTAAATTACGTGTGAAAATGGGATAATTTTTCATACACTACAAAAACTAAATTAGTTATGAAATATAATATCTTACCTACCCCACTATGTCCAATATAATAGGTGGAAAGGAGATTGGAGGATAATGAAGGAAGATACGGTACATCAAGAAATGCACCATCATCAATATCTATAGATCATTTCCCACTAACACTCACGTAACTTTTGTTCTCCATTAGTTGACACTTTATGTGGTAGTGACAAACAAGACTCTTAGTTGATTCTCTCCATGCTTTCCAAGCTTGGTCTTGACTATTTACTATTTATTTCGACCTTTTATGTAACTAGAGATGCACTTGGTACTAGATTCACTATTATTTCACTTGATGATTTTTCCATGTTGTATACACCTAAAAATGGTCTGGATAAATCTGATTAAATAAATACAATTATTTGATTAATTAATCTTTAATTCATCTATTTATAAATAAATAGAAATATTTATTTATATAACTCACATTCTATTTTCTTCTATTAAATAAACAAATTCGATAGTTTGTTTTACTTAATTATCTATTTCTTCTATCTTAATTAAATAAACAATTGAAAAATTCAATAGTTTGTTTTACTTAATTATCTAATTCTTCTGTCTTAATTAAATAGACAAATTCAATAGTTTATTTAATTTAATTATCTAATTCTTCTATCTTAATTAAATAAACAAATTCAATAGTTTGTTTTATTTAATTATCTAATTCTTCCATCTCAATTAAATAAACAAAATCACATAGTTTGTTTAATTATCATCTCCTTCTATTAAATAAAAAAATTCCAATTGTTTTATTTAATAATACATCTGCCCTGCAAACTTTAATAACTCAAATTTCCAACATGTCTACAACTTTTCTCTCAACAAAGTTGAAAGCTTCAAGTTGCATTCAATTTTACTTTATCTTTCCAACCAATTTTGAAAATAAATTTAACAGTTGGAAATAGTTGGCTTCATGGATCCACAATTTATTCCTAATCACTTGCAATAATTTTTTTCTAAGAGAAAACATTTCCCTTCTTCTTCTCCAACTTCATCTTCTACCATTGATTTATCTAGATCAAATCTGAAATATTGCTTGTTGCCACATCACAAATTGTCTTTGAAAATATATAAAAGCAACCTCTTGCTATAGGAAATGGATCCAACTTTTATGCAATTTTACTCTGCAGGAATCATATTGGAGCATGTAACATACAACATTTAGCAATTATCAAATAGGATCATTTTAGCAATCATGCCACAACATATCATATTAGTTGCATCTTAGTTTACAATATTTAATCATTTCATATCAGTATCACAGTATCACAACTTCCATTATCAATCATTTCATCATAGCATATCATTTAGTTTCTTATTATCACTCTCTAGGTTGTCATTTTAACAATCACAGTGCACACAATCTGAGAGCCACTTTGATTTAATAAATCCTTAGAGCTAGAGAGATTTGGAATGACTTTAGAGATTTTATTATGTTTCAAATAGATTAAAACTGTCATTTGAATTATCTAAATAGTGTTTCATTAAATTGTGTTGTGATATGTTGTTATTATAAATTGGATGGAGATTATCTATTTTCCACTCCAAACGGAAACCCTATCTATGAACTTTAAGTTAGAATCCAACCGTGTTAGTTTTCAAATGATTTCTATATCACAGTGCAAGGGGAGGGAAGAATCCACCCCCAAGACACTCACCATATAACTATCAAAGACCTTGGCTAAAAGTGGATGATTTGACTTTGGTTAATACTCGAGAAAGGAAAAAATATGGGCACCCTCTAGGGGGTGACACAGCTGTGTGACTTGACATAGTTTCAAGATGTGGGTTGTGGTATTTTTAGTGACCTTTTGAGATAGAAAAGTGTTTGAACTAACTTTATTGTGTTATACCAGTGAAAATTGAAAGAAAAGTATAGCACATTGGAGGAATTGTACAACACATCCATCCTATTTAACAACACATCAAACAAGATTTCTAGCACATCTATCAATTATTTTAGTGCATCAGAGGACTATTATAGCGCATCCACCAAAGCAAAAACTAGAGAGTTGTTTTCACCGCATGTTAGACTTTTTCAATCAGAATTTGGATTTTTACTAGAAAAGATGCTTTTCTCAAATTGAACCAAACTCTTAAACTTTCAAACTGAACCATACAAATGGAATTTTTCAAATTAAACTCAAATCTACCATCCAAAAGTGTCTAAATCAAACACATATGATTAAAATCCAAATTTCATTATCAGGATCAATCATCCTACTCCAAGAAATGAAGTTGTATAATCATACTTGTCAACTTAGTCTAATCAATATACTCTATCATTCTATTTACTCGAGTTAATATCATTGACACTATTTCAAACTTAGATCAAAGTTTAGTGGACAATTATAACATTTGTATGCCAATTTTTACAAGGTCGCAAAGACTAAAAATTCAAGAAAAGGAAAGTGAAATCCAAAATAGCATGTCTGAGATTGAGGAAAATCTTCTCAACAGATCCAACCAACATGATAATGGTGAAATATTTGAAGAGGAAATACAAACTATGCAACAAGACCCCAAGTTCCATAATTTTATGGAGAAAATTCTGGAAAAGGATGGGGAAAAGTATCGGTTAATCTTAGCTTATCTGGGTGTTAAAGTTCCAAAGGACTTTGATATTAATAGACTAAAAGGAACACCTAAAAAAGATAAGATTGAACCACAAAATATAGATGAAGTGGATGCAATGAAACATCAATTACAAACCTTACAACAACAATTCCAAGATATGCAGACTGGAACTACTAAGAGATACTTGTTGCATGATATTTTTCCATATCCTTTTGCTCAAACGTGAACCTGATTCCATTTCCAAAACACTATGAATTTCCCCATTACGATAAATACAATGGAAAAAAAGATCCTCTTAACCATGCAGGGGAATCTTGAGCTATAAGCTTAGAGTTCTCCCATGAAGAGACATACTTGATGAGACTATTTCCAAGAAGCTTAGGTGGACAATGTATGGAGTGGTTCTCTAAATTAACTCCAGGAATTAGATCCTTTGAAGATTCGGTTAAATTTTTTATAACTCAATACTCCTATAATATACAACATGATATCACAATGAAGGATCTTTTCAATTCTAAACAAAAGAAAGGTGAAACATTTTTCTCATTTTTGCAAAGATGGAGAAGGTTGTTTGCAAGATATCCACATTCCATACGTGAAAAGGAAAAGATGGAACTATTCATTGATGATTTAAATGATGACATGAGTTATAAACTTGAGTTACAATATCCACCTACATTTGAGAAAATGATCGAAAATGGTCTCAAGATAGAAGAAGCTTTGGTAAAGAGAGGAGTACTAAAAACATACAATAAAGGATCAAACAATGCCAAAAACAACAATGATAAACCCAAGTTTTGGAAAAAATATAGAAATATTGGAAACAATGATGTTGTGACTGAAATGCAAAATGCAAAACCAATATTCAATTTAACATAAACTGCTACTAAGACAAATCAAGACAACAACCAAAGCAACAATCTAAATGCAAATCAAAACAAAAATTTGAACAATGTTGGTTCTAAATCATTACCATTCCAAAAGCCATCAAATTTGAGGAAATTCACACCTTAGGAACAATCATTGGAATCAACATTGAAGGAACTTATTGAAGCCAAAATTATAACATTACAAGAGCCACGAAATTGGGGCTGACAAGTCAAACCATTCTAGCGCAATGACACACATTACTGCGACTATCATAAAAACAAAGGTCACAAGACAAATGACTATTGGTAATTAAAACATATGATCCAAGATCTAATTGAAAACAAGAAGATATTTGTTGAAGGACCACACAAAAATAATGATCATGGGGATTTCAAGAATACTTTATCCAATTATGACAAAGGTGAATCATCCTCTTCAAATGGTAAAGGCAAAAATGGAAACTAAATTTATGATTCCACTAGTCTCCATATCAAAGTAGTTGAAGATCAAACAAATAACACTCAAATCAATGATGAACATAACCATGTTGCTACTGAAAATCGGATAAATGAATTTTTTATTGCTAGTAATTGTATCGATAACATGATTGCAGCTGAATATCAAACTCATAATTTAGAAATTAATGATAGTAATAACATCATTACAGTTGATAATCAAACCACAAACATTGCTGCAAATGAAAATCAGATTAACATCATAAAAATCAGAGAGAATCAAGAATATCAACCAATCAATGTGACAACAAGGGGACAAGCATAGGTAATACTGAAAGGAGCTACCAATAAATCATCTGATGCTCCCTCTACAATAAAAACAATTGTTGCCCCTACAAATTAGTACAACATAATCGATCATTTGAGGAAAATACCAACACAAATCTCAATTTTAGAACTCTTGAAAATATCACTAGCACACAAGGAGATCCTAGAACAAGCTCTTGTTGCCACAACAGTACCCAATAATCTAGAAGTTGACCAGTTCTAGGCTATGGTGGGACACTTAACTGCTCCTCATTTCCTATCCTTTTCTAAGCATGGCGATGTATCGCTAAACCATCCACACAATGTTGCTCTCCACATTGAGGTTCTCATCCAAAAACACCGAGTCAAGCGTGTTCTTATTGATGGTGGAGATGGTTTGAATATTTGTACTCTAAAACTGATTTGTCCAATAGGATATTTTAAGAATTATATTGATCCAAGAAGGAAAATCATAATAAAATCATATGATGACGAAGAGAGTTCTTCCAAAGGAATGATTGTTTTACCTATACAAGTAGGACCAATTGTGAAAACATAGTCTGCCAAGTGTTAGACAAATATCTAACATATAACATACTTTTGGGATTTCCATGGATTCACGAGATGCAAGTAGTGCCATCCACCTACCATCAGTGCTTAAATTTTCTAGTCAATGGACAAGTAATAACCATCTCAGTTGATTCAAATAATCCCCAATAGTGTAACATGCTTAAGACAGCTCAAGATACTTGTATTCCTCATAACAAGGAAGCTAACACTCCAAATTCATCAAACAATGAGAGGAAATCAAATGTTGTGTCAAAATAGGTTGAAAATAAGGACCAATCAAAGGATAAAGGTATTGTTGATTCTACTATAGAAAACAATGAAAAATCTTTATCAAAGTAATTCAAAGAAAAGATCCAGTTAATAGACAAAGGCATGGGAGAGTATTCCATTCAACAATCTTTATGTCTTTCACAATTGTTGCCTTCACCAAGAACTTATGGACAACCATCAAAATCAATGCAGCAATTATCACAACCTATCACAGTTTTAGATGGCATATTTGTAAAGGCTAGCACTTTGATTGACGAATCAGAAGATAAGGCTTTCTTGAATTGTCTTTACAAAGATGAGGAAACATCTACATCAACAATCCCCAAAATACAAACAAATAAATATGGAAAAGGAAAGATAATCCTAGAGAAGATTGGGTATGAAGGACAAGGACCTATTGGTGCAAGAAAGGAAGGCATTGTAGAACCTATTCAACCTCTCACACTTCAAGCAAGAGACAAAATTGGATTAGGATATAAAGAGGAATCAAAAGAAGAGGCCACCCAAAAATTTGTTGAATGAATCCTACAATTACAAGCTAGTGATAGCTATGAGACAGAATCTAATGAATATGAGTGGGATTCACTATCTAAGGTATCTTTTGAAGACAAACGAATGGATGTAATACAAAGATATGCACCTACGTGTGAGGAGGGACAAAGCTCAGAGACTAGACCCCTTGTGTTTGGATCATAGAATATCGATGACCCAAGCGAGGATGAAAAAAATTCGAGTGAGATAGACTTGGAGGAGAGTAACATCATAAAACTCGACACCCATACTGAAAAAATTTGATGGCATTGCTAACTGGACTTTCACTGCTATTGACCTTCATCAATCTGATGATCTTATACCCCTACTACATCGCGAGCTTATTGACTAGGAATGAACTGAACCTTCTAACGTACCTATCTTTGCAAATGATGATGCAATCATTAAATTTATCTGTTTTGATGAACCTGACACAAGTCTTATCCATAAAAATAGGAACGAAGCTTCAAGTCAGGGGGGTGTCAAATCTTTCAGCTGTAAAAATGAAAATATGAACAAAAGATCTAATGGTGAAAACTATTTAATGACAGTGTTAGATCTAGAAAAAGTAAAAATAAAGAGCGCATCTGACAATGAATACCTCTCTGTGACACTAAAAGATGGGGTATTTGACACTCTTCTCGAACATTATCATGAGATATCATCAGTGTTGGTTGAGCCAACTCAGTCCATCAATGTGGGTACAGAAGAAAAAGTAAAGACATTACATAAGGAAGCATCAATGACTACACAAGAAAAGCCGACATTCACCAAGTTATTTGAAGAATGACAAATCAAATTTTCTTGGTCTTACTCTGACATGTCAGGTTTAGATCCAAAACTCCTGATGCATCACCTATCTTTACCAATGGGAGTGAAACCTATCAAGAAAAAGTTAAGAAAAATGCATCCTCATATCACCTTGTTGGTGAAGGAAGAACTCAAGAAATTGTTAGATACTGGTTTCATTCGAACGTCCCATTGATTATTCTGAGTGGATATCAAATATTTTACATGTTTCTAAACCATATGAAAATATCAAGATATGTAGCGACTTCATGGATCTCAACAAGGAATGTTCGAAAGATGACTTTCCTTTACCAAACATTGACATTATTGTAGACTTGACAGTTGGACACGTCGTGTTATCATTGATGGATAGTTTTTCAGGATATAATCAAATCAATATAGCCGGAGGATCAAGAGAAGACAACATTCACCTATCCATGGGGAACATTTTGCTGGAACACGATGCCTTTTGGGTTGAAAAACGTAGGGGCTACATATCAAAGAGAAATGACCACCATCTTCCATGACATGATGCATAATTTTATGGAATACTATGTGGATGATCTATTGGTGAAATCATATACCAAAGAAGGACATCTTGAGGGGTGATCCCACAATAGTGGTTTATAATTTTTGGCCAAACGGACATTGGAATTTTTTTTTTAACTAAATCTTCACATTCAGGCACCTATAGCAGCTAAACTATGAGGAATTTGAAGATAATGCAAGCTAGAGTCTCGTCACATTTTTTCTATTAATTCTAAAGAAAAAAAAATTCAAAATTTTTGGAATCAGATTGCACTTTTTTTTCCATCTCCCATGAAAACTGGCTTTTTTCAGAAAATAATATTTTTAAAAAGTGACGCACACCGTATAAAGCATAATTTTTTTTCCATGAAGGATAAAATTCTATTTCTTTCGAATTTAGATTTGTAACTCTAATATCTAGTGCCTCCAATTGGTTAGATAGTTATTTATTGAATATGTTTTCTTTAATCAAGTTTCAAAGTCAAACCAATTATAATTCAGACATAGCGCGACCGTATAATGCGTAACATTTTTTGTATATATCGAAATTCAATTTTTTTTGTTGTTGGATCAAGGAATTCAATATTTAGTGCACTCATATTTTAAAAAAAAAAAAAATTGATAATCTTCTATTTTCCCACATGTGCCAAACAAAGACTTTCATTTTCGGTGAAAAACCTATATTTGATAAAACTAAAAAAACAAATACATAATAAAACCAAAACATATCAAAATTATATTTGTTGGATAGCTCATTTTGAGGACTACGCGATTCTAGTTGGTTTTGTGAAGTCTCCACCATTTTCATGTTCAAAACGAGATTCAAAGTGAAAAAAATTAGGTTTTTTTATTTCTAAGGGGGAGAATGAGGGATAAGGGGGGTTCCTATGAACTGGGCTAGGGGTTTGCTCGAACCAAGGTTCGCTCAAACCTTGGTTTGAGCGAACCACCTCACATAATGCATTTTTATTTAGTTTTTGGGTAGGCAACTAGGGAATGGGTTCGCTCAAACCAGTAGGTTCGTACGAACCCCCAAAATCACATTTTTTGGCATGGGGTCATTTTTTGTGAGTTTTCCTTCCTCACTGGAATTGTAAACCACTGTTGTGGCTTCACCTTGAGATTCTAGACAAAATTTCCACTCGTCTAGAAAATTTCAACATCAGATTAAATCCCAAGAAATATGTGTTTGGTGTAACATTGGCGAAGCTTCTAGGGTACATAGTTTCAAAAAAAAGGTATTGAAGTGGATCCTACAAAGGTCAAGGCTATTATGGAGATGCCTCCACCTAGAAACATCAATCAACTACGGTCTCTATAGGGAAGGCTTCAGTCAATCTGAAGGTTCATTTCTCAACTAGCAGACAAGATTCATTTGTTCAATCACATGTTACATAAGGATGTCTCTTTCAAATGGGATGAAAAATGTGAAACTACTTTCAATCAACTAAAGAAATATTTGATGTCTCCACTAATACTAGTGCCGCCTACAGAAGGAAATGCATTACTACTTTATATAGCAAAAAAAAAGATTTCATTGGGGATTTTATTGGCACGAGAAGATCTTGTAGGAAAGGAACATGCTATTTATTATATCAGTAGAACTTTGAATGGTTATGAGATAAATTACACCTTCATTGAGAAAGCTTGTTTGGTGGTAGTATTTTCTACTCAAAATTTGCACCATTATATGTTAACTCACATAGTTAAACTCATAGCAAAAATTGATGATCATCCACCAAAATAATTACTCAACAAAGTTGCCTTAATAGGAAGGCTAGCCAAATGGGTCATGATCTTGAGTGAGTTTGATATCCAATATGTAGATCACAAATCCATCAAGGGACAAGTCATATCCGATCAGTTAGCTGAAGCACCTCTACAAGATAATCAACCAATGAGCATTGAATTTCCTTATGCGGATGTTCTAACCATCACACCACAACAATGGATCCTATATTTTGATGGATCATACACGCAACATGGATCAGGTGTTGGAATCTTATTTGTCACACCTCAAGGACATACCATTCCAAAGTCCTACAAACTCAACTTTCCTTGTATAAATAATGTATCTGAATATGAGGCATTAATCATTGGCATAAAAGTAGTAGTTGAATGTAATATCATAGAGCTACAGGTCTACAGAGATTCACAATTGGTCATTAATCAGGTAAATGATGATTATCAAAGAAGGGATGACAAATTGCTGCCATATAAGAAAATGGTGGATGATTTCAAGAAGTACTTTGTCCAGATCAAGTTTGAACAAATACCAAGGGCAGAAAACAAAGTTGTTGATGTAATGGCTACAATTGCTTCTCTCTTGCAGATACTAGAACAACGAAGATGTTATGAGTTTATGGTGGAATAAGTGTCCAATCCCACCTATGATAATCCCAAATTTGAAGTGATGTGCCATATCATTGACCCTAAAACCTCCATCTATGGGCAGATTTATACTTACTTGAAATACAATACCCTTCCACTTGACCTTTCTCGAAACCAAAAATGAAATTTCATTCACCAAGCCACACGACATACCTTGATTTCTGACATAATTTACCGTCGAGGTCTTGATGGTACTCTCCTATGGTGTCTAGAATGTAATGAAGTTGAAACATCCTTGTATGAAATTCATGGAGGTATTTGTGGGACTCACTCGAGTGGTCTAACTCTAGCAAAGAAACTCCTTTATTTGGGGTATTATTGACCGAATATGGAAAAGGAGTATTTTTAGTATGTAAAGAAATGCCAAAAATGTCAAATCCATGGCAACCTTATACATGCACCGGCTCAGGAACTACAACCCTTTACATCAACATGGCATTTTTGTTAGTGGGGACTGGATCTAGTAGGTAAAATTCACCCTTCTTCATCCAATGGACATAAATATATCATTACAGCCATAAAATAATTTACAAAGTGGATTGAAGTAGTACCTCTAACTACGGTCACAGGAAAAAAAAATTCATACTTTATCTTAAATTACCTTATCTATCAATATGGTGTTCCTCAATCAATTATCATTGACAATGGTAGAAATTTTAAGAATTGGGATGTCCAAGAATTGTGTGACCAGTTCCATATCTAGCATCACTTTTCAACACCATATTACCCTCAGTAAAATGGCTAGGCAGATGCCTCAAACAAAAATATATTGAAAATCTTGAAGAAAATGGCTAATGATATTGGACGTGACTGACACATTCAGCTATACCCTACTATGTGGGCATACAAAACCAATATTAGAACACCTACAGGAGCTACACCATATGCCTTGGTATATGGATTAGAGGCTATTCTACCTATTGAGGTTGAAATATCATCACTTCGTGTATCACTAAAAGGGATCATTTCATAAGGACTACCGAGTGTCTAGACTTCAGGAGATGGAACTATTAGATGAGTGTCATTACTAAGTTGTGGATCACTTGAAAGGATATCAATAGAGGATGTCCACAAGCTACAATCACAGAGTCCAACCAAGGGAATTTTAGGTAGGTGACTTGGTATTCAAGGAAAACCCTTGCAATCAACAAGATCATGAAAAGAAGGGTAAGTTTGAACCAAATTGGCTAGGTCCCTTCATCGTCATATCAATCTATGGATCAGAAGCCTATAAGTTGTCCACACCTAAAGAGGGTTTATTCAATGAACCTATCAACAATATCCACCTCGAGAAGTTTTATACTTGAATTATCTAGTGCACGATGAAAGTTCTATAGACATATTTAAAAATAAATAAATATAAATATAAATATAAAATAAAAATATGAAAGTGCAATAAAAACAAGTAGTGAAAATCTGGCAACATGCACTATTTGTGATAGACTAGTTGTACCATCTATTTGAGCACATCTTTGCGCTTCGCTTTCGCCATCATTCTACTTATCATCAAAAAACTTCATATACGTATTCTGACAATGTGGTTATGTCTCACCCTAGCTTGGAGGAAAAATCCTGAACTCACTGGGGGCAATACACTACGGGCTTCAACAAATAGACACACAATAGTATGACAATGCAACAAACACAATGATCATAGGGAAAACAATATAAGCAATCAATCATCACTTATCAAAATCTGATCAAACCATCCAAATCAAACAACTTAAATCAATCAACCAAATCAAATCTAAATGGATGATATTCTTTCGAATCGTGATTTTAATGCTTTAGCTTGAGTGTTCAAATGTTTTACTTTGATTTTGTTATCATATCTTTGGAGCAACTCGATGATGTATTGAACTAGAGAAGCAAGGAAGGATTATGAAATTTCTTTGTCTACTGTCTGTGAGTTAATCACTATTCCTATGTGAATTGTCATGAGACATGCTCTACCAAGTATCACTGATAACATTTCAGATTCACATAGGAAAATGATTGATTCTTGTCTATTTTACGCAAGAAATACTCAAGTCATCTCGGTTTAATTATACCTATATGCTTTTGCTAACTTGCAATATCAAAAATCATGAAAGAAGTACCTAGGTCATCATGGTCTAACTTATACCATTGATGCTTGTACTCACTTTCAACATTTCAATGGCTCAATGATGATAAAAAGAACGGTAAATGGATTGTTAAAATGAAAAATTTACATATGTACATTTGCATACTTAAATTAGATTTCATTCATGTTATCTTTGCATCTACAAGATAGATTGTGTCGAGGTTGGAAAAAATTATTGTAAACAATGTTATCTCTATCATTTAAATGGATTGAATATACTTGACATTAACAAAAAAAAATTCATTCTCATGTAGTTGCATAATTATTTGCATAACACATATATTTTCATCAACATATCATTCATTCATTTATACATCACATCATATATTTCCATTAGAAAAATATTAAAAAAAAATCATGCATATATGGGCATTATCATTGACATTATCATTTGTACATTTTTACATGCATTGGATCATACATATTTGCATTAGAAAATATCAAAAACAAGTTGCATTATATATCATTTGCACCATCATAAATCCATTTCATATCACATTCACATCATTCATAACTCATATAAAAGTAGTATCCAAGCATCACATATCATTCGCATTATCACATTCATCTCATGGCATTTCATATTATCATTTATCATTGCATCCATACATCATAAATTCATTAGTGCATACTCATAACATCATCATCATATAAGCATCACATGGTATATAAAATAGAAATTAAATGCATATATCATTAGCATTCATCATAAAATCATATAGAACTCATATAGATCAAGAAGCAGTTGCATATCATATAAATCTCAAAAATCATAATGTCAAGTATACAATGAAGTTTGAATGAATGTCAAGAGAAAAAATATCAACATAGAAATAAGTCAAAATCAGAGTGTACATCATCGAATGTATTAAAGTGCATCAAGTATAATCATGAAGCTATGAGGTGCTCCCCCCAGATCTCGCTGGTCTAGCTAGGCCTTGTGCAACACCACTTGATGGACCTGCACTGGGTGCACTTGTACCTGGGTCTCGACTTGGATCTCTACATGGAGGTTGTAACACACCCATGTTAGTGGTCTGAGAGTGGTTGCATGTTGATCTAGACTCGACATAGTGGAATCTCTGCTCGGCTGACACAACTGCATGATATAGACCCTTGTAATACTTAGCCTCTCTAGAAGATTGTGTCACCTCTCTCATCATGTCCCCAGTGGTAGTCCCCTTAGCCACTCTTTGTAATCTCTTAGATAATGCCACTGCTTGCTCCCCCGCCTATGTAGCCACATATTTATCAGCTATCAAAGTGGTAACCTTTTCTTGTACTTGAGTGAGCAATGCCTGCACCTGTGCTAACTGCCCCTGAAGAGTCTGAACCTGTACCTACAAAGCAAAAATCTATGTTTGTTGATGTTGTGAGGGTAGCCCAATTTGTACATGCTTTTGGGCCATAGCCACCAAATACCTCCTTCGTCAAGGCACCATCACATCACTAAGACTAAATGCTAATTGACCACCACCTCTGCCACCACCCCCATCTCCATCATCTCCATCATCATCACTACTCTCCATCTCCTCCTCTGCCATCTCCTCCATCTCTCCTCCTCCTATGACCATGTACTACTACCCTCTCCTCCTCATCCAAAAATGGCACCACCTCATCTGGGTTGGAGATCCATGGGAATGCATGTAGAAATAGGTACTGCGCATACTCCTTGGATATCCTTGCCTCAACAACCTCTAGATGATAATCCCAAATAATTAGTTGCAACCCCTGATACTCCTCAATTACTGCATCATAGGATAGGGTGGGCTCCCACTTTGATGCATCCATCTGTTGTCATGCATAGTGAGCAACACCCTATGGCATACCTTGTAATCTGCCATACTACCGCATAACCCTCCTCAACAAAAATATCTCAATGATAAATCGAGTCCTCCCAATCATATATATGGACTGGCACAAATATGAAATTTGTATCATCCTCTGCCCACTGCTCACAACCAATGTAGGGCTGCCATACAACAAAGTCCAAATCATCCAACATCTGCCTCCAGTACTCCAATTTTCCTAGCGTAGGTTGGACAACTGGACCTATGTAGCCATGGACATATGGTCTCCCAACTGGCCATTGTCTATCTGCAATGGGACGTGTGATGCAAATATGCTCCCATGCCCATATCTGTAACAATGTCACTTCGGCTGAAAAACTACGTCCTCTAAGATAAACAACCTGGTATAAATCATGGTATAAATGGGATAACATATACATACCCCAGGCATATCTCATACCCTGCATGATCATCTACTCCAAAATATGACCCCATCCGACTGACAGTCCCTTCGACCTACAATCGGGACATAGAAAACCCCCAATGAAACCAACAAGCACAGATGGTAATGTAGCATAATTATCAACAATCTCCCTCCAGGGAATCTCATATCCACATATCTAGTCATCCTCAAACACTTTGCGCAAAGCATCGATACCTCCTTGCTTAGCATGATCATACAACACAAGCTCTCCCACCACAAGTATCTTGAGTATATAGTATACATCCTCCAAGGTCACTGTCATCTCGTCAGTAGGTAAGTGAAAGGTATTATGCTCACTATGCCATCTCTCTGCTGAGGCTATGAGAAGACCCTTGTTAATCCTAATCTGGGGCATATATAATAAAGAGGACAAACCACAATGTGAAATAAAACCTATATCAGGCTATGTCAGTTGAGGTATCAAATAAAAAGTCCTCAGGAAACGCTCGTGAATTTGAAGATTCACCAAAGGCTCCTATCATCACAAAATATCGCAAATCAGTAATATTTTCAATCAATCAAAATCAATCAACCTATTGATCTAATCAACTCTGGTGAGACTTTGATCAAATCTCGTGAGCATCAATCTATCAAAAATCTCACCTATCATGAGGTTAATCAATCAATCAATCACTCAACCTCGCCTATCATGAGGTTAATCAATCGATCAAACTATAATTAATCCTCACCTATTATGAGGTCAATTATCACAATCAATCATTGAATCTCACCTATCTTGAGATCAATAATCATCTAAATCTATCATAATCATCAATCAAAATAACATCAAAGGCTAATGCGATCAAAGAACACCAAACTCAAGAAGTTTACTGAAAAACACATATTTTTTGACTTGGATACATTAAAATAGTCTGTCAAAATTCTAAAAAATTCAGTGCGCCATTTAAACTCACCAATGTGCCAAAACAGTCTATCAATGTGCCATTTCATTCAGTCAATGCACTAAAAAATCTAATGTGCCATTTCATTCAGTCAATGCACTAAAACAACTATTCAATGCGCCATTATAGTTAATGCACCATTTTAGTCCATCAATGCGCTAATCTAGACTTTGAAAGCGCTATTTCAATCTATGCGCTATGATTTTATACATGTGCACTAAATTTATACTTGAATGCATAAAAGAAGTGAATGCGCTAGAATAGTTCTCTAATGTGCTACATTGGGATGTCAAGGTGCTAAAACTAGAAAGAAAAATTCAAACAAGAAAAAGAGCGGGACAAACAAGTTGCACAAATTATGAGGAAGTTTATTGAGGTATGTATCAGAGGTCCATATGCTGTTGGCCAGTTGTGTTGTCGCATGTGCTCAAATCAATGTGTGTGGTAGGGAATCACCATCTTGCTCCAAATGCACAATTGCTAAATCACTCTCAAATTTCAAAATCAATATGCACAAATGAATTTCAAAATCACCTTTTAAAGGCTACTTAAGTAGGATTTTTATGGCACTGATTTATTTTAAATTACAAAAGAGGGCTTATTCATTATTTCATCAATGGGGTATTTTAAACATCATTTATCGGGAGATAAATCGCTTAAATTTCAAATCATCAATAAATCACAAAAATTGAAAAATTTCAAAAATATCCTAAAAATTCAAAGATTCATTGATTTATATCTTGAGGGGGCATACATTCGTTATCACTCAAAAATCAGCGTCTGGGACATATCATTTTTTTTTTGTCAATACAAGCAAAAAAATTGATTCTTTGAAACAATGTGTAAACACATCACTTCAAAGAGGGGCAAATTGTATACACCTAAAAATGGTCTGGATAAATCTAATTAATTAAATACAATTATTTGATTAATTAACCTTTAATTCATCTATTTATAAATAAATAGAAATATTTATTTATATTTAACTCACATTCTATTTTCTTCTATTAAATAAACAATATCAATAGTTTATTTTACTTAATTATCTAATTCTTCTATCTTAATTAAATAAAAAAATTCAATAGTTTTCTTTATTTAATTATCTAATTCTTTCATCTCAATTAAATAAACAAAATCACATAGTTTGCTTAATTATCATCTCCTTTTATTAAGTAAACAAATTCCAATTGTTTTATGTAATAATACATCTTCCCTCCAAAATTTAATAGCTCAAATTTCCAATTTGAGCACATGTCTACAACTTTTCTCTCAACAAAGTTGAAAGCTTCAAGTTGCATTCAATTTTATTTTATCTTTCCAGCCAATTTTGAAACAAACTTTAACAATTGGAAATAGTTGGCTTCATGGATCCACAATTTCTTCCTAATCACTTGCCATAGTGTTTTTATGAGAGAAAACATTTCCCTTCTTCTTCTCCAACTTCTTTATCTTCTACCATTGATTTATCAGATTAAATCTGAATCATTGCTTGCTGCCACATCACAAATTGCCTTTCAAAATCTATAAAAGCAACCCTTTTCTATAGGAAATGGATCCCAATTTTATGCAATTTTACTCTACAAGAATCATATGAGAGCATACAACATACAACATTTAGCAATTATCAAATAGGATCAACATTTAGCAATTATCAAATATGATCATTTTAGCAATCATATTAGATTACAATCATGTCACAACATATCATATCAGCTGCATCTTAATTTACAATATTTAATCATTTCGTATATCAATATCACAATATCACAACTTTCATTATCAATCATTTCATCACATCATATCATTTAGTTTCTTTTTCTCATTCTCTAGGTTGTCATTTTAACAATCATAGTGCACACAATCTGAGAGCCACTTTGATTTAATAAATATTTGGAGTTAGAGAGCAATGGGATGACTTTAGAGATTTTATTATGCTTCAAATAGATTAAAACTGTCATTTGAATTCTCTAAATAGTGTTTCATTAAGGTGTTTTTTTATTATTCCACTTACACATATTTTCTGCACACACATGTCACTCACTAGGGAGTAGTAAAATTTGGTACCTCGATGGGATCATTGAAGTCTTCTAAAGCATAAGCTCTTATTGCAACACTAGGAAAAGACCAAAAGACTTCAAATCGAAAAGGAAACAAATTAAAACATAAAGATTTCAAGAACAATGCAAACAAAATAATCACATTCTCAAGATACCTATAATTCTTCTTCCTCTTCTAAGGGGGACTCATCTAAGAAGGATCAAACAAAATGCACATATTGAGAAAATTTAGGACATCATGTGCATCAATGTTATGTAGAGAAGATTTATGTGCTAAATAACTTCTACAAAAGAATCACATTTAATTGCCTTCATTTATCTCTTCTAGTACATCCTATTTTTCCACTAAATAGCACCTCCACAATCAAGGTCAGCTACCATAACATGTGTACTAGGCAAGATGAAAGACCATGAACTCTTTGCATCCTCCAATCCTTAGTAAAGTTGGTGGCTTCTTGATTCAAGATCCTCACATCACATATCTTCATCTCCAGATATGTTCTCTTCATATGAGCCTTGCACATCACTACACATACTAATGGGGAACAATATGCTTACATGATTGGTAGTGGGAAAGTATATATAGATATTGATTATGGCACATTTCATTATGTATTTTGTGTTCCTTCATTATCCTCCAATATCCTTTTTATCAATCATATTGCACATAGTGGGGGAGGTAAGACAATAGATTTCACATTTGATTCAGTGCTTATTAGAGACCTACATAGTAGAGTGATTATTGTAGTTGGGACATTTGATCATGTCTCTCAATTGTGTGTCTTCTCTCATTTTACTCTAGATGAGCTTGTAGTACCATTGACTAGTTTACACTCTTATGCATTTAGAGTGGACCAAATATCTAAGGAGATGTTTGATCACTCGAACCTCTGTATACTTCCATAATCCACCTTGTTTCATGAGACTTATGTTGAGCTTCCATCTCTCCCACCTCTTGCATCTTTAAAGATCAACTAACTTCAGTAGGATGTTTCTATTCTTCCAATTTCAACTTTGTGGGATGAATTCTTGCTAGATATTGCAACGTTATTTGTCCAGTCACACATTATAGATACTAAGTAAATTTTTGATCGTATTCACTTCCTCTTTGATGATAGATACAACCCACTTATCATCACTTCATCATTGTCTTTGGACATTTTTCTACAAGTATCTTCACAATTGTTTGGATTTGCTTTATTTGATTTAGCTTCTTTTGATTCAAACATGTGAACCCTTGAGTAGTTTTCTAAGGCACTCATCTTGAAACCACTTCTCAAGAGAGATTTTATTCTACATTCATCATTGGATTTGTTTCTTCCTAAGGGAAGGAACAATATTTATAAATTTTGGATCATCTTCAACATTCTTCTTTGAGCTCTCACTTTTGGCAGAGGAGCTACTTCCTTATGAGGGGGATTCATTGTCTCTTGTTTTCTATCCTATGGGGGTATTTATTATTCTTATGTGACCTCGAAGCAACACTTGGGAGGACATATTGAGTCATACATTATTTTTTCACATGTACACTTTCATTTCTATTTTTCTCTCTTTTGGAGAGGAGTTTTTTCCCATTTGATTTTCTCCTTTTTTTTGATTATGGGAGATATCATTTTTTTTGTTCGTGGGTACCTCATTAGGTGCTATAGTCAAGGCTCATTTTGTATCCACCATTACATTCTTCATTACATTTTTAGCTTCTCCATAAGTTGATCTTAAGAGGGGGTAGTGAAGTAAATAGGTGATCACCAATTAATTAATTAATTATTAGGGCCCTTTTACTTTAATCACTTAAAATAAACTTAGGAATTGATTTTTTATTATTAGATTGAGCTAATTATAGGCCATGTTGTATCATTGCATAAGACGAAGATATTTTTCATTTTCTAATCAAATCCTTAACTAGGGTTTTCATTTTTCCCTTTTCATAAGGATTCTTCATTCATTGTAATCATTCATTAAGGTTATTACATCAACACAATTTCTTAGGTTGCATATCTCTCTTTATTTGTGGCAATTAATTGCATGCAGGTGATTTATAGGAGCTATGGGGTTCACCATCAACTCCAATACCACAAGCAATATTTTGAAAAGAAAAATACTTTGAAAATTTTAAGTCTCTTATTTCAATGTAAGCTAGGGTTTAAGAATGAGATAACAGTCATGTTTTGGCTTATAACAAAAGCCTAAAATAAATTAATTGTTTCCATTTTTTACACACACAACATTCCCTTGGGTAAAATCTATTTTCAAACTTGTAGCTAATATTACTTAAAATGTATTTTGACCCCTTCATCTTTTCTTTAAAAGTCAATATTCACCTTTGGATAAGTTAGGAACTTTCCTATAGAATATACATAGGAATTTGACATCATTTTTGCACATATATGTAAAAATAGCATTTTACAACATCTTTAGATTCCTCATATTAAATTCAAACATACCCCTTGTAGTGACGAAAAAAGTATCCCTTTTCCTCATTCAATTTGGGAATAATTAATAAAATTAGCTAAGTGATATCCTAATTTAGTGTTGTAATATGTTTTACATATTCGCATTAAGTTTTGGGCCCTTCTAATTAAAATTTGGCTTATTTTTGCCTTAATTGGTTCTATTTTTGCATCCATGGGCCTAATAAATTACATTTTTCTAAGGATAATCCTGACATTTAATAAATGGGACTTCATAATTTAACATTTTTTTGTTGTGTTCCAGATTTAGGGATTTGGGACTCATATGCCCATATAGGCATATGGGTCCTCCCTAGGTCTAGGCTCCAAAATTCAAATGTCATATTAAACATCACAATTTCCAAAGTATGTGTCCCAGGTTTTATTTCCTAGGACTCATATGCCCAACTAGGAATATGAGTGCTTTCAAATTCTTGGTAGGATTTTATTATCCTTAGTTTCAATTTCCAAATGTTGGCTTGTAGTGTTGTAATTTCAAGAAATTAAGCATAAACAAGTATAAATACAAGGCTATTTCACTTAGTTTCACCTAGAAAATTGATGAGAGCATTCCTAAGGCAAGTTTATGAGATCAAGAGAATTTTCAAGGCATTCAAGGGTAGATTTTAAAAAGATTCTTGTAACTATCAAAAATCCATTATCATGTCAAAGATCATGCATTTTTTTTTAGCCTAAATGTTGATGTAGTGTTCAAGATCCATTCAAGTTTTCAAGGCATTACCTCTTATCAAATTTTCATGATCAAGATCCACATCTATGGAGGCCACTTCATGCTAATTTCAGATTTGCATTCCAAGTTTTCATACAAGGTTTGGTGAGTTGTAGCATTGTTTTGTTCATTCATCATTCCTTCCATTCATGTTTCATTTCTCATTAAGGTTTAATTACCAAAATGGGGTTTGACCAAGGCAAACCCCTATTCCCTAAAAAAAGCACATTTTTCTCTCTCTTGATGTGTGTTTGTAGATCTAGGTGAATTGGAGCTTGAAGATCCTTTGAAGAAAAAATTGCAAAAGTTATAAAAGTTGTCAAGAAGTTTTCATCTTTTTGGAAACTCACCTAGAGACCAGAATTTAGACTTTCAAGACTTGGAGGTTGGACAAGAAGGAAGCTAGAGAAGATCAATAGAGGCTATAGAAACATCAATCCAATTCTTCCAAATGGACTCATATGCTCAACTTGGCATATTAGCCCCTAGTAAGGCCTTTCAGCAGTATTCAATAGTGTCGGATATGAGAACAAAAGATTCATAAAGATCCTCAAAAACCCTATAGGAGGACTTATATGCCCAATCTGGTGTGTTATTTCTGGTGCAACCCTAAAAAGCAGTTTTTAGAGTTTGCAAACCTTGTTTTGGCATCTTCATTTCACTAGCTACCTTACTGTTCCATTCAATTTATTAGTCAGATATCATGTTTCTAGGTTAAATAGTGAATTTTTATAAGTGTTTTCATTTCCTCTTTTGAAGTGTTATTTAATGGCAAACCCCCGTCTAATTACAATAGGAACCCATTAGATTCCTCAATTGAGTCAATTCACCTAAGGGTTGATAGTCACTTGATTGAGTGATCTAGTCTCCTAATGAAATAAAGAGAAATATAGAGGCTTATCACACCTTCTTCATCCCCCCCCTCTTTTTCTTTATTTCACCCCTTAACATTTTAACATTTTAAATGCATGCTAATATTTCTCTAAGCAATATACTTAATTTCATTTAGAGCGAGCACTATGCACATAATGGAATAATAAAAACACTCAAAAATTCAAACATGTTACTTGGCTAGCTTTCATAGATTTCACACAATAAATGCCATTTAATATAAATAAATATGAAAGGTTAAAATTTTCAAAAAAAACCATGTTACTATCTTCAATTAACCAACATTGAGATTTTCCATGTGGTTGAATACTTTGAGTCTTAAGTGAACCTATCCAATACATAGAAATAGTTGAATTATAGATAAATTAACCAATTGAACATATATAGTTTATATTTGAATGATAACATTCAATTATGACATCATAAAATATAAACAATACATGATTAAATATGATCTAATCATTTATCTACTTGCAAGAATGCAAACTAACTATAATACTAACCTAACTAGCATAACATTTAAATGAAAACAATGAAGGTGAAAATGCTACACACATCAAATCTTTATATATAAAAGTCAAATATATGACACAAGTACCAAAGTAACAATAAAAAAACATCATTGAATATCATATAGATATCTAGTAGAAGACCACATGATACACAAAAGGCACTTAAACCTATGACATTACATAAACACAAGTCATAGTAGCTAATGCAACCTACAAAATCCATGAAAATGACCATAGTGAAATAATATGTGTAAACTATTAAAAATATAAAATTTTCATATCATGAACAGACTTAATTATATCCTTTATTTTGAAAATACTTATTTTGATATTATTCTAAGAACCAAGATTAAATATACATAAAATAATAACTGAAATTACATCTACAAGTAACACAAATGAACATATAGAAATATATTATATTTAAGTTAATTTTACAATATCAAATATTGATTTATAAAATCATTTCTTTTTAACCATTCTGATCAAGATTATTAAAAACTGTCCAAATTAACAACTATCAACCAAAAATTATTAAACTAATAAAATATAAATAAATAGCCACATTAATGTTAAATACAAATTAAATCAAAATTTATATGAAGTTCTTACACACATAAGTGCTAATCCAATTCCATTCTAATAAAATAAATCAAAATGAAAACTTAAAAGAGAATTATTAACTAGTTATAGTTTGCTAATATCCCATTAAAACTAGAAGAAGTAAGATCAATCATTCCTTCCTTCCATCTTCGCTAAAATCTTCTCCAAATTATTGTAAGAAGATCCTCCTTTCTTGACCGCTTTAATGGAAGAATCTCTTAACTCACCACTCCTCCTCCTCATTTCTACCCCTTCCTTCCCTTTCATCAATTTTCTCACCATTTCTTCCACCTCTCCTCTTGTCACATAATCATTCATTGAAATCCCAATTTTCCAAACCTAGCTCACATAAGTTCTATTAATCTGTTGTTCTGCATAGAATGGCCAACAAATCATGGGTTTCGTTATCACCTGGAATATGCACCCTGTTGAATCTTGAATCCAGCTATCTTGTGAAACATGGGATGACCTCTCGAGTTGTGGGACTCGCGAAACTCAAGGTCAACCTCCAATTATAGGGCGGCTTCCCCTTGGTAAATCACCTAAAAAAAACTAACTCTAACTAAAGAACCTTATTGGGAAAAGAGAGGAGAAAGATTTGATAATCTGAAACTAAAACGAAAAATGGAGGTGATACACCAAATATAGTAGATTTCTATTTCGTTTTAGCAACACAACCTATGAATCTCAATCTAAAGCTTCACACAGTAATTTGCAACAATAATTCAGAGGTAAAATTAGAACAGTAGCAATCAAGGAGTCATAGGAGTCACAATAATACCTGCTTTTCTTTCATACACAGAGAAAATTGAAACAAATAGAGGCAAAATGCTGATCTTTGAATCACTGAAGGCTGCTACAATGACTGTTTTCTAGAAAAACAGCAAAATATTACATCACAATCATACAATCAACCATTATTTCAAAGTGAAATAAGGTTGAAGATGCAATCAATGAAGAAGATTACAGAAGTAGAGACCTGATTATGATTGAAAAAATCAAAGGATTGAATGTCACTTTGTCACAATAAACTTTTCCAATGCTTTTCAACAAACATAGGCCTTTTATTTACAGATTTTGAGAGCCTAAAATCAAAAAGTCATGTTGACTTTAGATATTTTCCCTATGAGTTGTTATCCTTATCTTGTGAGTTGTGAATCTTATCCTCTGTAGATAAGATATTTGTAAATCTTATCCTCTATGGATAAGATATTTGTAATCCTTATCCTCTATAGATAAGATATTTGTAAATCTTATCCTCTGTGGATAAGATATTTGTAAATTTTATCCTTATCCCTTGACTTTGACTTTGACTTTTTTCCCTTGACTTTGACTTTGACTTTGACTTTCTTTTGCAAAAAAAAATATATATATATTTTTTTTGTTCTAATTTTTCATAAAAAATCAGGTAACAGGTACACCCGCACAAATGCTTTCTAATGTGGAGTTCCATCCACTGTGAGTTAAGAAACCTCCCACAGAAGGATGGGAGAGCACTTCTATTTGAGGTGCCCAGCTTACAAATTAACCTCTTCCCTTCACTTTGTCCATAAACTCTATAGGCAACACAGTAGAAGCTCCACGAACGAGATCTGCACGAATAGCCCATAGAAAGGGTTGCTTGCTCGCCTCTAGACCCCATGCAAACTCTACAAGCTCCCTTTCAGAGATAACCGCCATGCTTCCAAAGCACACATAAATAACTGAATCAGGGCCTTGATTATCAAGCCATTTGACACAACTTGTTTCTTCAGTAAATAGACTTGCAGAAATCACGCTGGATAATCCATTTGTTTCTTCTGCTGCAGAAATCATATTGGATAATCCATTCGTTTCTTTTGCTGTAGAAAGAAAGAGAGGACCTATGCTGTACACAGGAATCCTTGCCCGAAGTGTCTCTATTATTGGCCCCTCTAGCTCATCAAATGTATTAAATACCATTAAATCGTCTAAGAGAGCTGCTTGGCATTGGGTTTGTACAAACTCAAACATGTAATTGGCAGCATCATAGCAGAAACTTGGCACATCTTTCATGCGCAATGTGGGCATCCCAGGAATGCAACTGATCTCTTCTTCTAGATATCCATTTGTGAGATAGCTTTTATCTGCCCCACAAACAATATATTTGCTTCTGTCAGTTACATGTTTTAATACAAAATTAATGTTCTAGTATCTCTTTTGCTTTCTATGCAAGAGATTAAAATAGAGATGACTGTTTTTTATCTTCTCTTTAACAAGATTTAGTAAAAACCTACTTGAGCAATTTAGGCAGTTGGTACCAAAAGTAATAATCATTTTAATAGTTTTCAAATACCACAAATCTCAAGATTAACAAGAAAAACAAGATCAACGTTACAATCTGCTAAATAATGTAGCAGGGAAAGAAAAATAAAGATTAATTGTTGTGTATTGTTATTTAAATAGTTCCAGAACAATTTATAACAAGAAATATTTTTCAGTTTATAAAATAACTCAGGTTTGATATCTAAAATGGAAAAAAAGGGAAACGTAGATAGAATGATTATACAGTGAGATTTGCTGTTATACGGATTTGAATTCCTGGCTAGAGGAAAAATGGAGAAATCATATACGGATTTGAATTTCAGAGAGTTTTCTCAGCAAAAATGAGGGAAGATAAAAGAAAAACTAATGAATACAAAGTAAGCATCTTCGTTCACTTTAACAATTTTCACGGTTTTCTTTGTACTTTAAAAAAAAATTATGTTCCCTGAACTTAAACAACACATATTAAGCTTTGACTATTTAAATGACTTCGAACTTATTCCTTTTGCATAAAATACCCATTCTTTAGTGTGTGCTGCTTAAAACGTCTAATAATGAAGAAGAAGGTCCGGTGAATATTAAGATGCCCTGCACAAAGTACAAACGCACAGGCATGGAGGAATGACGTCCAGACAAGGTTTAAAATGCCCCAGCCAGGATTTCAAAAACCTGAAAGAGGTAAAAAAGCTCTGTGAACAGTTATAATGCCTTTCTAACGTAAAACGTAACAGAGACTATTATCTGGACGGGAATTGACGTTAGACGAAAGGAATGGGCCCACAGCCATCGAAGCGGTCAAAAAGAAAAGCTTACTTTCCCTTAAAGTTAAAGTGTATGTCTGAACATGATGGTCCAATGCTGCCAGGAGAATGATAACGATTAAGTGTAAAGTTACTTTAAGACAGATTTGCCCATATCGATGTAACGTACATGTTTAAACAAAGTCAGAACTAAATCCTATAATAATATTGAATGAGGAATGTTTATGGCCATGAAGGGGAATTCGTTGTGTTACCAGATGCAAAAACTTTTTCGAAGTTTAAAGTGTAATAGGGATTGACATTATGTGTGTAATGTCATTTGTTTTAGTCTCATCTGATATTGCATGTATATTGTTGGGTTTGTTAGCCATATAAATTTGTGAGTTGTGCTCTTGCTGTTCTCAGTCCTTTGATGTTCATTTTCTCCAATATCATCTTTCGGAACTGCATTCTTTTTATAACCTATTAATTATATTTAATCCGAATTCATCTCAAAATCTCTCTGTGAAGTTATCTAACCAAACTTCTAACCATGAAAACCGTAAACGATACATTTACCGATTTGTAGAGTCTGCTACAACGGGTATTCTTTCTTTATTTTCTAAGATTTGAAGAAGAGACTGAGAAAAGAAATAGATGGAAGAAAACAAGCGTTTCTAATTCCTACAACAGACATACCTTTGAGAGGAATATATCCCTTCTCCACAAGAAAAGGTGCTGAAAAGTAAATGTTGAAGCCGCAAGTACTGGCTGTCCAGAAGGATACTCCAGGAATTCCCAATCGCTTAGCTGATTTTTGAGCCCAAGTCATAATCCCATTGTAGACAATGCAGCTCAAGGGAGGGAGATCTGCTGAGTTATTCAGCTTATCTATGAGCTTTTCGAAATGCGGAGGGCAAGTATCTGTGATGGATTTACAGAGCTCGTCAATTTGGGTGGTGCGCCCGTGGTGCGGAGGCAGCCCGTCTGGAATGGTTTGGAAGGTGATGCCACCCATGGACTGGATCGATCCAGATTTCAACATTTTCTCTTGCATGTTTTCAGTATTAACAAAAGTGATGTGAAATCCTCGGGCAGACAAGATTTTGGCAAACTGCATCATGGGCTTAACGTGGCCCTGAGCAGGAAAGGCCAACATTATAGCATGGGGTCTCTTTGTTATGGCCATGTTTATCACCGAACAAGCAGCACTGAGCCTCAGAAACACCGTCAACTGTGAGTGACAAAGTAGCAATCTGAGATGCTATTATTCTATCCCACAAGCTCTTGGAAAATGCCTTCATTGTGATCGTCGGGATTGCATTTTCCAGGAGCTTGTGGGATAGAATAATAGCATCTCAGATGGCAATAGCTATCCAGCCCCAGGAATGCATCCAACATGGATGCCGCCGCTTTATATTTTTTTAATCTTCTTTAAAAAAAATTTATAAATTTTATAATCTTTTTATTATTTAAAAAAAAAAAATTATAATAATTGTTTTTAAAGTTATTTTATTTTTGTTATTTTATATTTTTTTAAAAATTATTTTTATTTATTTAATTTAATTTATTTGTTTTAGTTTTACTTCTTAGATAAATGTTAAAACTAAGATATCCATTTTTAGAAATAATTAATTATATTTATATAATGTCAATTTATTTTTTAACATTTTATATAAAGCAAATTTAATTTTAAAATATTATATTTATATTAAAAATTACCGAATAAAAATATAATGTAATATATAATTAATATAAAATATAATGCAAAAGATATTTACTATATAATACCTGGATAATACCCATAGTAATTATATATTGCATTATATTTATATATTAATTTAATTTGTATCACATAATTATACATATACCTCTATAATCTATTCTAGATAAATATGATATCTTAATTATAGTCTAATAGTATAATGTGAGAATTAGTTTAAGTACTTTAATGTTGAATAACCTCTTGTTGAAATAATATTCTAATAATGTGAGGTAACACGTTGAATGTTATATTTAGATTAGTAGACTTTGCATGATGGGAATGTCTCACATTAGGTATTATTTCTACCATTCAAAATAAGAAGGTTAAATAAATAAAAATAACTCTTCAAATAAAATAAAATAATTAAAAAGTTGAAATTTATGTATTGTATATAATAAATTATTTTTTGATTTCCAATAATAATATATTAAACATTAATTATAATTGTAATATAAAACTATTGTAATTAGATTTATTAAATAAAAGGGTAAATTCAAATAAATATTCCTACATTATTATTTTGAATGGTATGAAAATTATAATATAGTGATTTTATTTTATTGTCTCTAAAAAAGGAAGAAATAATTTTCATACACATTTTAATAAAAAAAAAATTGTAAAAGACAGTGAAAAATATCAAACCTCTTTTACATATTTTATTTCTAAAAATGGATATCTTAGTTTTAACATTTAATTGAGAACTAAAAGTAAAACAAGTAAATAAAATAAAATAAATAAAAATGATACTTCAAAGAAATATAAAATGACTTTTAAATAAATAAAAAATACTTTTTAAATAAAATAAAATAACTTACAAGGTTAAAATTTATGTATTATAAATAATAAGTAAAATGATTAAGATATTTATCCAATCTTTATTAATTTTTCTTTATTTTTTATATAAAAAATAAAAAATAAAACATTATTAGAGTATTATTTCAATAAGAGGTTATTCAACTTTAGACTACTTAAACTAATTCTCACATTATACCACTAGACTAAAATTATTATGTATAATTTCATAATTTTAAAAATGTATCATGCAATTATAAAGTAGAATTATATTAGATTATGGATTTAGAGAACTATTTTTATTTATTTAAAAGGTGATATAAGAACATATTAGAAATGAAAGGTAATATATATGCTTCACATGAAATAAATATAATAGATATTTAAAATTATACATATACCTTTATAACCTATTTCTAGAAAAATAGGATATCTTAGTTTTAACATTTACCTTAGAACTAATTAGATGCACTGGAAATCCATACATCATCCATGGATAATACATATATTAATTATTATCTAAGAACTAATTTTAGATAAAATATATAATATATTTTTATATAATACAAATTAAATTAATATATAAATATAATGCAATATATGATTACTATGTGTATTATCCAAATATTATACAGTAAATGTCGTTTGCATTATATTTTATATTAATTATATATTACATTATATTTTTATTCGGTAATTTTTAATATAAATATAATATATAGTAAATATAATATTTTAAAATTAAATTTACATTATATAAAATGTTAAAAAACAAATTGACATTATATAAATATAATTAATTATTACTAAAAATGAATATTTTAGTTTTAACATTTATTTAAGAACTAAAACTAAAACAAGTAAATAAAATTAAATAAATAAAAATATTTCTTTAAAGAAATATAAAATAACAAAAATAAAATAACTTTATAAAAACAATTATTATAAAAATAAAAAAATTATTATAAAAAAATTTAACATTAACTAATTTTCAATTATTAATCAATCAAATTAAATATAAAAATATTGTATGTTTAAAATAAAATCTATAAAGAAGATAAAAACAAATATAAGGCAGTAAATGGGGGAAAATATGGCATGTTATAAAAAGGGACGTGCTCTACATCACCTCCAGTCACCACTAAATACGGAAGGTAGAGTTTGCATGCAGATGGACAAGGGAGGCAACATCCAACATTGATATTTACAAGGCGCTACAATTTCATTTGACTTAAATCACATGTGTTATTAGCGCTATTTTGGGTGGGGAGCACCACCCGAATTGTCTGTTGTCAGACGTCGTGAAATGTTGTGAGAAGCTATGAATTTTTTTAATCGGCGATCCGTCATCAGGTATGGCTATTCGTACGGCGCTTCCATCAGTAGGTATGGCTCGGCAGCCGCTCACGCCGTTCTACAACCTTCCTGTCGTCTCTGTGCATACTATGGCATTTAATAGGTCACCAAATCTTCAGTGGAGGTAGTAAATGTCACGCAGGCTTAAAATGGCATCGAGCTTGGATGCTTTTGTGCAGTATAATATTCATACAAAATTGCTTTGGTTTAATTCGTATGGTGAGATTTCCTTTTGCAGGTCTCTATCTTTCTGCTTTTGCTTCATCGATTCTGCTATTTTATTTTGTTCGCCCGCCTATTCATCATCCCCGACGGCTTTGCATGTCTGTCTCTGGTTTCTGGTGGTGCATTTCTTTTGTTAGAATAAGTGAATAATTTCTTCTTATCCGTATGTAGGCAGTATAGCAAAATATAGCAATAAAACTATAGTTTTATGTTTTTCCTTAAAATAGATGTACGCAGTGGAGAAGATAAGATTACATCATAAGTTTCAGTTTTGTTTTCAAATTATTTTAAAGCAGCTTTGTTCATGGCTGCTTTCTGGTTTTTTCTCCTCTTCGGTTTCCCTCAGAGCTCTATAAATCTGAGGTGTATGTAACCATTTTAATATAGGAAAATAAAGATTATGTTTTTTTGCTCTAGCGGCAATTCGTAGTGTTCTGTTTTTATTTTCTTTGTCTCTGCCTTGTTATCAGATTTATTCGCCTCTTCTGAAAATTGTGGGTCTGTGCTTTGCTGTTGTTGATGCACTTGATGATGATGGGCGTTTGATGTTAATTCTTTTATCTATTTTTTGGGAAGCATTGAACAGGGAAAAATTTTGGTCTGAGTGGTTAATAGAACTACTACAATTTATTGTGTACACAAAATAGATTTGTAATTGTCTTCAAGGCATCGAAGTGTTTGTGTCTACATAATACTCAAAAAAAAACCAATAGGCCATAGATGGCACAGTATTGTACCATTAGGATGTGATGTCTGGGTTGTGAACCAGTAAACATCCTTGTCATTACATGGAACAAACCCCGCCCTCAAATTTTCTCCCCAATATTGCTGCACTTTTGGCTCAAAATTGTGCCCTTCAGAATATGTTGCCAGTCCCCTAATGGCTGATCTCCCAGACAGACTAGGGGTTTGAATCCCTAACCATTCCGCAATCACAGAATTCACCCCATCACATCCTATCAATACCTGTACATGCAAGTCCAAATTTGAAATGATTATGGGTCATTGACCTTTTATGAGCTTCACCGTATTGCTGATTTTGCACCCAAGTTTCTCTGGTGCAAAATCCTTGGTTTTAGTACATTTTTCTGAAGGTAATCCATGAGTTACTGCTTTAATGTATGTTCCATCTATCACTACTTACTATCTATATTTTTATCCATAGATTCTACTTTTCTTTTAATTTTTCATTCAATGTGGAAAGGATGTTTATTTAAACTATACCTTAGCTTTGATAAGTGCTCCATCTCTCAACTGTACTGCTATCAAGGAAGAATTCTCAGTTTGCTGTATGGAAACAACTTTGGAGTTAAATCTGATTGTATCTGGAGGTAATTCTTCTACAAGGGTTCCAAGAAGAACACTTCTTTGCACAACTCTAACCAGATACGCCCTCACCCAACCTTGTTCTCTCATATTAGCCTGTGTAGAAGCCAAGTTAAATATACAGTGTTGGTCTGAGTGGTTAATAGAATTACTTTAATTTATTGTGTACACAAAATTGATTTGTAATCGTGTTAAAAATATTCTCAAATAGATTTATTTACACAAAATAGATTTGTAATTGTGTTAAAAATATTCTTAAATAGATTTATTGTGTACACAAAATAGATTTGTAATTGTGTGCAGGTGACACTGTTCGTCAACCTTCTCCGCCAAGCGCTATTGCGAGGTGGGTACACTCTGCAACAGTCCGATTGGAGGACCTAGCGCATCATACTTATGCCTGCTAAGCTGAGCTAAGCTGGACTCTAATGTCTCTCTGAGCTTATTCAAAAAGACTAAAATAGCAACCAAATGTTGTCTTAAATATGCAAAGGTGGAATAAAGATTAAATCTGTCCTTATCTTTTACGAACCGTCAGACGAGAGTATGGAATTGATTGAATGTTCCAACAGGAAACCACTTTTGTTTCTTTTCAGTTTCATGATGTGACACATGCAATGCAGAATCGGAAACCAGAGTTGTTTGAGATTTATGCGACATTAAAGTAGGATAAAATTGCAATTATAGTTTTCATGGGAATAAGATTTGGTATTTCAATGAGGGAGAATCGAATCGCCGCATTTTCCCAAAAAAAGATTACATTCGGAGAAAATCTTCCAGCTTTCAGGATTCCAAATGTTGGAAGTGTTCATCGTAGTCAGATTAAATTTGATTTCCAACCGGAAATGCTCTTCGCTATCGTTTATTAGGTAGTTCGACCTTAGGTTTTCAGACAAGTTTGTTTCAGATCTCAAATGTTAGTTTAGATTGAATGTGGACCCAGCCTCGCTGAATATTAAATTGTCGAACAACAACTTTCCCCAAATCATTTTACTCAGACAGGCACCACGTCACTTCTCAAACAGTCGGTTTGTTATTTATTGGGTAATATTATTATTTGCACTTTATTGGGTATGTTGATAGGATTTTTAATATTTTTTTAATTGAAAAATTATAAAGAAATGTTTTTTTTTTTAATAATGAAAGTTATATAGGATTTACAATGGAGGCAGTTCAAGAAAAATAATGTGCATTTGAATGCTTGTCTAATCTTGCTCAGAAAGATATCTTTGATTGCCTTGTAGGCGCTTTGGATTTGGTTGCATTTATGTTTGTAGATATATTATATCCTTTGAGAAGATGTTTTCATTAATGTTGTGTTGTTGGTGAGAGTCATACATTCCCTATTGTTGCCTTCAATAACTACCTAAAATGTACTTAAATACATTGGGTTGTCAATTGATCAATCCATCAATGAGCTTTGGAGTAGGACATTTACATCAATTCTAAACTTCTCAAGCAATGCTATCTTCTTCTGAACGGTAAGATAAGTTCATCACTATTATTTTTATAATAATTGAATTACATAAATGAATATTGAGATAATATTAATAATAAATAATTCTTCCAGATACAACACTCAATGGCCTTAACTATATGAAGCTTATTTAGAGATCCCAACCAATATTGAACCTTTGTATAGTGGAGTTCCATAGCTTTCAATCGCCCTTGATTTGAATTACAATTAACTATGATTGACTTCCTAAATATTATTGTATTATGTTGAGCCATCTACTCATCATCCCCGACAGGCTTTGCATATCAGTCTCTAGTTTGTGACGGTGCATTTGTTTATATTCGCCTCATCTAAAAATTTTGGGGTCATTTTGTGCATGAAGTCTGTCTATGACCAATTTGCACCAGGAAATGTGAAATCTTGCTGAAAATGGCTTGTTTAACTTTTGCTTAATGTTTTCAGCCCTTATTTTCTACATTCTGATTCGTAAGATTTTGTGCTTTGGAAATTTGATCCTTATGGAGGCGTTTGTGCTCTGAACATTTGATCTTAATTCCCTCTAATTGCAGACAAGTTGTAGTATTGTTGAGTACTGAAAGTAAACTGTACAGACTATTAATATCCCCAGGTCCAAGCTAGTCAGGTAAGGCTCTTGGTTTGATTTTTTACTAATCAATAATTTTTTTGGTCTGCCTATCATTTATTATTGGATTTTTGTGTTAGAATTTGGTATTAGAGGTTTTATTGAATGATATCTATTTTTTCGATTGACATTTATGACGAACTAAATTACAAGCACTGCTTTACAAGCATTGGGAAGTCATAGGCTCCAATATATTAGTAATATTCTTGTTGGAGTTGGCTATCAGGCTCTAAGGTAGTGCATTCACCCTGCTTCTTATGGAACCTTTCTGGCCAGTAGGTTTGTGTTTACATTAGTGCATTCACACTGTTGTATGTGTTCTTGCTGTATTTTTTTTTATTGTATGATGTTATTGACTCACTTCATCCTTTGTCTGTATATGTGTATGAATATTCATTTACTTTTTACCTTATTTTGTTAGTCTATGCATCAACATAAATGAAAGAACAATCATCCATTTGATAGTTCATACTTCATTCCATTGTAGATATCTATTTGAGATTTAATGGATAAATCTAATTTTGATGGAAATAATTAGATAAATTGTTCAAGTAAATAAATATGTAAATCATAATTATTCTTAGAAACGTTAAAATTAAAACAAAATTTTACTTGGTCCATCCAATCTTTTAAGCTACAACACTCCTTTCACTATTCAAAATAGATCATGTTGTCAAACCATTTAGCATAGGAACACTGAATTAACAACAGTTTTGTTAGTTCTTATTCAACTCTTCTCACACCACATCACCATTTCACTTCAGTTGTTGAAAGTTAGTCCTACGGAAAGAAATTTATATTTTCTACCGCTCTTCTTATCCCTTCCCTTAAATACATTGCTAGAGTATATCCTGCTATCAGCATAACCATTGCACCTCATAAATTAAATGTATGCCAATTATCATACAACTATTACACATTATCTTGTATAATATATTTATACTTCTATTCAAATCAACACATAATGCTTGTTAATCTCCGCTACAAATTATGGCAACATTAGGGTTAATATTTTTTAGGATATATACCTTAACTAAATAAACTACAATAAACTACTAATTGGTAATTTTGTAGTAATCTTTAGGGCTTCTACCATAAACTAAAATATAAAATATATACCCTAAAGCTTATTTAGACTATCAACCCTAGATTCTACTTTTCTTTTCATTTTTCATTCAATGTAGAGGATGTTTATTTAAACTATACCTTAGCTTTGATAAGTGTTCCATCTCTCAACTATATTGCTATCAAGGAAGAATTCTCAGTTTGTTGTATGGAAACAACTTTGGAGTTAAATCTGATTGTATTTGGAGGTAATTCTTCTGCAAGGGTTCCAAGAAGAACACTTCTTTGCACAGCTCTAACCAGATACGCCCTCACCCAACCTTGTTCTCTCATATTAGCCTGTGTAGAAGCCAAGTTAAATATACAGTGTTGGTTTGAGTGGTTAATAGAATTACTTTAATTTATTGTGTACACAAAATTGATTTGTAATCGTGTTAAAAATATTCTCAAATAGATTTATTAAGTACACAAAATAGATTTGTAATTGTGTTAAAAATATTCTTAAATAGATTTATTGTGTACACAAAATAGATTTGTAATTGTGCTAGAAATATTCTCAAATTTTGTTAATTCATTGTGTACCCAAAATAGATTTGTAATTGTGTACACAAAATAGATTTGTATTTGTAGTTTTATTGAATAAGAAATAGATTTGTAATTGTGTTAAAAATATTCTTTCAAATATTTTAAACAACCATTTTCATTGTTTCAGCCCACTAAACTTTGCTTCATTAATATATAAATTTCATGTATTCGCTATTTGCCTTCAACATTTCTATCATTCTTTGTTTCTTATATTCGTTGCATTTATTTCAGTTGCCTTTCGAGGCTTTGTGCAGATCCACCCAGTTTTTAGTCTCTTTGGAGATACACGCATAAAAGTTTATTTAGTCAACAAGGCCATTTGATTTGCTACAGGTACGCAATTTTCAAAACCCAACTAGATGATTAAAACTGATCTAAAGAAAAGCACAAAAATATAATAAATTTGTTATTTAAAAACTAAATGATCTTGTAATTCTCCTTCCTCCACATCAATCTTCTTTTATTGTTTTATATTATTTCTTTGGAAGAAAAATAAATCCTAAAAGTTAATGTGAAGGATAAGAATGAATTAAGTTTTAAATTCCTTTATTTATTTTGATTATTACACTGTTTGATTTCAATAAATATATCTCTACTATTATTATTCAATGTACATATTTACATATTAATGTAAATATAGTCCTAAGTTAGTTTTTCCATTTACCAATTAGTTACCCTTAAAATTAGGAAGGTAATATGAAATCTTCTCATTTGTAAAAAGAATATGCAAACATATATATTTGTTTTCTTTAAATTTAAAATTATTATCATCTTTAAATCTAAAAATGGAAAGTCATTTTCTTAATAGAGAGAATTTAAAAAGTTTATAAGATGATATATATAAATTAGTAATTTATGATGGTATAAAATATTAACATAAAAAATATATAAATACGTGTTCATTAATTTAGATTATTACAATCCTTATATAGAAACTATTTTAAAAAAAATGGTACCAAAAATATTTCCAGACAATGGTAGTACTATAGACTGAATACGTACAAACTATTACACAAGCCAACAATTTTATTCGACATAACCAATCTCTTAAGTTTGTGAATCATTATAGTACAAATTAACAAAAAATATTTTCTTTAATTTTATATAGCATTTACTTTTGATTTTATTTTAAATCATTATATTTGACAAAAGTTGATATTATTAATTTGTGACTTACTCATTTTATTAATAAAGAGAATTTAAAAAGTTTATATAAGATAATATATACAAATTAGCGTTTCATATAGATGATTACAATGCTTATATAGTAACTTGATATATTGAAAGAGGCCTTGGAATTTAATAGCTACAAGTTATACTCATGTCGTAGTAGGAGTAGATCACTACTTACAAAAAAAATGGTGCCACATATAGGAGGAGGAAGATTGTTAGTTATGGTAAAACAATCAAATATTATACTAAAAAAGTGCTATATTCTTATATTAAAAGTATAATAACTAACTCATATAAAAATAAGTCAACAGGTAATGGCAAACATCCACCCACCCACATATATTATCACCATCTCCAACAACTCCTCTGAAGGGAATGTTACAAAACTGAAGCCTGATGCTTCTCCTTCGTCACCATTAGGGTCAGCTTCGGTTAATTGGGGTGGGATGTACCAGAGCAATATTGCAGTTTTTGCAGAGAACATCGTGCGAGGTTGTCACGACACTATTGAAGATGCTAAGAAGACATGTGATGATACATGTCATGTTCAAAACCACGACATCAAAATGGTGCAGCAGGCAGTCCAAAAATTCCATACAACATATATTTTCTTAGATGCATACTGTGATTTCCTCTGTACAGTAAAATATGATGCGCTTTACGACATGGGAAATTCAGCTAGGCTTAAGGAAGATTTCCTAAAACTCCTTTCAGACATACAGTAGGCTGTAAATAGCTTGCTCTAAATTACTACAAGTTTTTTCCAGTGTTGGGGAATATGGTTACTCTCTTGAAATGAACTGAAGCCATCACACATAACGAACACATCTAATTATGATCATCGAATACCTCCTTTTTGGCTTGCTAACTAGGATACGATACCATGTATACTTGACCACAAGATATGCTATGGTGGGAAGAATGTACAACTCCTTGTTATCTACTACTTCATCCTTTAGTCCCTTCCATTGTAAAGATACATCAACACATACTATATTTTGCTTGATATTTCAAAGTGTGTTTTCATGTGTATTGAATTTCATATATCTTTGAACTATTATAATCAAAAGTGTATAAATGTATCTTTCAACTATTAAAATAAACGCTATACACATGTCATCAACACGATTGCCCAAAATGAGTATAGCCCAAAATGAATTACATATAGAGAACCTATTTTCCTTTTTTCGCTGCCCACAATGTGATGGAGGTTAATAAATAGCATTCATAATTTAATTGGCCTGCTATATTATATCTTGTAACTGTTTGGTAAATTTTGACAGAAACGTTCCTTTTTTCTTGACTTTACCCCACAATTCCTTATATCCAATACACTTTTGCAGGGTTTCCCTGCTTGGACCACACCATGGCAAGCTTATTAACCACAGATGCGATTAGATTGATGCATGAAGGAAATGTGGCTTCAAAAACCCATGTCCAAGTCATAGAAATCTTGAGTTTTGGATCTGAACATGCATGTAACAAACGATATAGGCTAGACATCTCCGACAGTGTCCACAAGCACGAGGCGTCATTTCCGTCCAAGTACAACGACAACGTAGATTCCAACAAGATCCTGCCTGGCTCCATAATACAGCTGCCCCTGAACAACTAGCACATGGTATGATTGTATATTCATTACTCTTTTACATAAAATAAATGAGTGTTACACTCCACTTACATATTGTTTCTTATACTTTCTCTCACAATAACTATTTAGGTGGATTGTTATTGTTGAACTTGACATTATTCTCACAACGCAGGCTATAGTTGGGGACCCAGTTTTCCTATGTCCAGAAGTTCCTGAACAAGTAGATCAATCAACAAAAGAATCCTCTGGTTCATCTTCAACTTCAAATAACCGTTGTCTTCCTACAAGGTTAGCCCCCAAACGTCTTCTATTTGGTATCAATCCAACCCAAGGAAAGGAGGCCCCATTGGCAATCATCCCTATCAAAAACTTGAACCCATTCCAACCAAGGTGGACTGTCAAAGGTCATGTAACTGTAAAGAATAAAATATGCACCTACAACTCAAACAAAGGAAGTGGTCACCTCTTTACCTTTGATATTATAGATTGTGAAGGAATTGAGACACGTGTTACGTGTTTTAATGAAGCAACAAACATCCATTACGAAAAAATCATTGTCAGAGCAACATACACATTATCTGGAGGATCGATACGTCCTGCTAATAGACTCTATAACAAGCTTAATAGTGGCTTAGAAATTTCACTACAGGTTGATTCAAAGATTACCCTCTACGTAGATGACCAATCCATCCCGAAAGACCATTACTCCTTCACACCACTCAATCAAATTTTAAGCAAAAGCACCAGCTCGAACATTGATGCCATTGGAATAGTCATTTGCGTACAACCATGCTCCACAGTTAGGAGAAGAAATGGGACAGAGGTTGCAAGGTGTACTATAATGATAGTGGACATGACCAACACAACTATAGATGTTACTTTATGGGGACCATCAGCCGAAAAAGAGGGTTCACAGCTCCAAGAGAAGTACCTCCTACATGAATCAACAACTCTCGCTATTAGAAATGGGCATGTCTCTGAATTCAATGGCAAGGTGATAAACACCTCTTCCACAGCAAAAATATGGATAAAACCTGAAATAGAGGAGGCAGAGCAGATTAAAACTTGGTTCAAAGAAAATGACATTTGCATTCAGTATTTGTCTACAAACTCCCTGCGGACATCTTCACTTCCTAAAAGAATGGCGATTAGTGACATGCGGCAAGAAGCTCAAAATATAACACAACCTCTACAATGCATGCTATTGGCAACAACTCACTTCATAAAAATGGACTCATTCTGCTATCTAGCTTGCCCTTCTCGAGCAAACAACAAGCCTTGCAAGAAAAGACTATACCAGACAGATGATGGAAAGTGGTTTTGTACAAAATGTAATGCAATACTTGCCAACTATGACTCTAGGTATATACTCCAAGTCAAGTTGCAAGACCAGACATATATGATATGGGCGATTGCATTTGATGAAGGGGCAACAAAACTATTGGGCATGCTTGCAGACAAACTGTACAACCTACAATTTGATCAAACTGTTGAGTGAACTATCGAGGAGGTGATTAGAGATGTATTGAACAAGCAATACCTTTTCACAGTCCGTTGTAATGTTGACATGTACAATGGTGAACAACGTTTGAAAGCAACTATTGCCAAGGTCGAACAACTGGATTACACTACAGAGAGTAGCTTCTTGGTCAAGACTATCCATGAAATATGTCATGAAAAGGTTGCTCCCCTTGTGGACTGCATGAACATAGTAGATATGGAAGTTTAGAGCATTGAAAATTCTTAGGCATACTATGAACCCTAATATACCTGCCATGTTCTCTTTACAACTGTATTATGTAAATGTCTTCAATTAGAGAAAAATATGTAAATCATGACTTAATCTCGAAAATATGTGCCAAAAACAATCATGTTCTATATAACTATTTTACATATCTTTTAATGTGGAAAATATCATGTTCATAGTGTTACATGGATAGACATATGTATACTCTTATGATTCTTCCTTTCTTTACCCAGCTCTTCATGCTACACATAAATTGCATGCTTCTTTGCCACACTTACAAATGATTGTTGTAACAATATACATATATATATATATGTTTTTTTTTGCATCTACATATGCAAATTTGACTTCTTCCATCAGCTTGTGTTCCATGGTTACTACTAATTATGCTTAGAATATACATGCTACAAATGATACTTGTGACCCAGTAAGGAATACCTTTATATTTGCAATTAGAATGCATCTTTGTCATCTCTCTGGTTACATTGATGTTCCTTTATTCATTGGTGTCACATTTATGTAATACCTACTTGTTTAGTGCTTTTAAAATGCGTTGTGTTATTAATTTTCCTTAACATTTCCAGACCCACAAATGGAAAACTCCTCCATAGGAAATAGTGGAGTCGGCCCGCATCAAACAAAGATCTGAAGACAACTAAGATGAGAAAGAAATCGGGCTTACTATGCTTGCCA
The DNA here is from genome assembly GCA_007115665.2 of Sequoiadendron giganteum. NCBI lineage: Eukaryota > Viridiplantae > Streptophyta > Pinopsida > Cupressales > Cupressaceae > Sequoiadendron > Sequoiadendron giganteum. The sequence goes on along the minus strand of VCHN02000014.1, from coordinate 167,691,913 downwards.
TAGAGAAGAGATAGCTACTCGAAGGCACATAAGAAGATTGCAACAAGTCAAACCACCCCACAGGAAACAGAAGCCCATAGGCAACAACATTGTGAGAGAAGTCAAGATTACTATGCTCAACATAAACAAGAAATAAATGCAAAAAGGCACACTACCTATTTGTAGAAACAAACATCACAATGTCAAAATATGCAAACACAACAATACACGGAACATGGAACACCATTCAACAACAATGTTGACTTCATGCCAGCAATGAAAAGATTCTGACAAAGAATAGATGCCCTTTCCAACCAGAAAACATGCATTGTATGCAAGGAATGTTACCCAGGCATGCTCTTCCATTCATCTGATACTCATGCTACTTGTAAAAGATGCCTTGCTGAGAGAGGCATACCTTGGTTCTCCGCACTCAACAACATGGACCCAGGAGAACAACCTGTAGTCTTGAAAGGACTAACCCAAGTGGAAGAAATGCTCATTGCCAGAGTCAACCCAGTGCTACAAGTAACGTGCACTCTTGGAGGCCAGTATAAATATAGTGGTCACACAATTTGCTTCCCACAAGATATAAATCACATTGCATAGGTTCTTCCACAAAGAATACAAGACTTGGACATGCTCATAGTGCAAAGGCTCCTTACAAAAGGACACTATTATGATTGTTATGTAAGTAGAAGCCATATTAGAGATGCATTGCAATACAAACTCAAATATGACCCATACTATAAAGATGTTGCAATAAATTTTGACCGCTTGGAGCAATTTCCAAAAGCAAGAACAAACATATCAAATATGCTCCACACAATTGAAACAAATGAAGACATAGTAGTTCCAGGTAATGAAAGTGACTATGATGGAGATGATATTTCAAGTAACACAATAAACACATCATCGTTTATGCCTAAATTGCCAAAAAAATGTCGTGAATTAGAAATTATTAAGAAAACACTTGACCTTGAGGACAACACACACACCATTATCGATTGGCCTGAAATTAACTCATCTCCAATAAATGAATACAATACTGAGGGGTTTCTCAATATCGAATTTCCAACACTCTTTCCAAATAGAATTGCACTACAAATGCAACCACGAATTAGGGAAGTGCACATGCATGAGTATGCACTCCACTTGATGAGATTTCATGACCAAAGGTTTGGAAGGCATCCAAGGTTCCAATATTTCATGTTTAACCTTATGATGCGACATCGTAGCCAGGGTATCGCAACAATTTTCATTAAAAAAAATGCAGAAGAGAACATGCCAGCCACTATTGAAAACCTCAGAGCACATCTAAAGAATCTCCCCAACACACAATTAGCTGAAGAACTCATGCACTTTGGATCTTCAATGCGGGGCACAAGACCGTACTGGAACAAGTGTTATGGTGAACTAACAAATATGATCAACCAAATAGGGTCTCCCACTCTTTTCTTCACACTAAGTGCAGCAGACACAAAGTGGCCGGACCTCCAACGTTTGATCTCAAATGACATAGCGCTGGAAATGCAAAAAAAAATCAACGCCTGGATAATGTAATCAATAACCCCCACACGACATCACTATACTTGCATCAATGCGTCATAGCCTTCTGCGAAGAAGTCATTGAGAAAATCCTCATTGCAGAAGATTACTAGTATAGATATGAATGGCAACATCGGGGAACTTCACACGTCCATGGATTCCTTTGGCTCCAAAATGCACCAGACATGGATAACCTTGATTGGGAGGACAATGCTGAAGTTGAACGGGCAAGAACATACTTTGACAACTATGTTAGTGCTTGGAATCCTCACAATGCATCATGTAGAAACAATACCATTTACCGATCTCAATTGGACGATCCTTGCTTGCTAGACACATCCAAGATATTTGCTACAGACCCCTCTCGTGACTACGCAAAGATAATCAATCGAGTCCAAAGACACACAAAATGTAGAGAGGGAACATGCTTACGTAAGAAGGGGAAAAAGTTGGAGTGTCGATACAAAGCTCCATGGAAAGAATAGATTATGTCTACCCTATCATGCAACAACATGGGGAAAAAACAATATGAACCTGCAAGGAATGATGATAGGGTAAAAATACACAATCCAGAAATGATTTCAATATGGAGGGCCAACATAGATTGCCAACCTGTCATCTCGCGAGCACTTGTACTTAAATACATTGCCAAATATGCATCAAAAGCAGAGAGAACATCTGAGACTTGTACTGATATGTTAGCAAGAATTTCTGCATCCCAAAAAGTAGACGAACCATCCCTCACAGCGTATCAAAAATTCATGCCAGAGATTGTGGTGGAGTGTGATATAGGAGCACAAGAAACATGCCATATGCTGCAAAAATTGCCACTTGTTGTTTGTAATCGACCTTTTACATCATTAAATGTAGGTCGAAAGATGTTCCATCAAGTAACAACAAGACTAGATGAAAGACACCTCCAACCTAGCTACCTTCATTCCTTCATCAATCGCCCTCCAGATTTGGAGACAATAACCCTACTTGAGTCAGCACACTCTTTCTCCTATTCTGCAAGTCGCAAGGGGTGCAAGTGGAAAGAAAGAAAGGTGAAAGCGATTGTCAATGTTTTCCCAAGGTTCTATACCACCCCGGTGGAGGACTTTGACCATTTCGAAACATTCTGCTAGAGCGAGTTACTACTGTACAAACATTTCCAAAGCTTGGAAATTGACATAGGAATTACTAAGGATACAATAATAGAAAATTGGAAGCAAATGAGTGCATCCAAATATGATGTATGGCATGTACCTCACACCCCCAAAGTGGAGCAAAGCATTGATTGTGAAGAATTAGACAACGAAATAGAGATGGACACAAGGGACATAATAGAAATGAATGAATGAGAATTATTTTCACAAATTGGCCCCTCAAACAATGTCAGCATAAATGAACTTGAGATGCTTGGTAAGCGTGATTTTTATAGAAACAACATATGGGATCAACATACAGTGCCCCACGACCTTCATGACAACGTTACACAATTCATAACCATGAAAAAAACATGCAGGAAAGAAGAGCATGCTCCAAGGTAGTTTGATGTACCAGACTATACCCTTTCACCCAAACAAAAACTAGCACTCACCTATATTATAGACCACAGTACCGTTCACGCAAATAAACCATTTCACATGATCATACAAGGAACAACAGGTACAGGAAAATCCTACTTGATTGCTCGCATAAGAAAAGCACTTGAGAGTAGTACTCTACATCAAAGAAGCCAGCTGCTTGCATTAGCTCCTACAGGGGTTGCTGCATTTAATATACATGCATCAACTATACATTCAATGCTTCGGATTCCTATCAAAGAAATGCACCCATTGCAGGGCCAAGCATTAACAACATTTCAAGAAGAGATGAAACACATAAGATATGTTTTGATTGATGAGATGAGCTTCATAGGGCCAAAGTTACTATTGAAAATTGATGAAAGGCTACGTGAGGCCTTCCCGCACCAACAACACCTATACTTTGGTGGGGTTTCAGTAATCATGATTGGTGACCTTGCCCAGCTATCGCCTGTGATGGAAAAACCTATATACACATCACACTCAACTGCAAAAACACTTTGGGACTAGTTCACAACTGTAGTCACCTTAGAAACAGTATTTCATCAACAAGGTGAGACTCCAACACAAAGAAAATTCCGTCAAATGTTGCAAAACATACGAAATGCAGAAGCAACACAAGGATTGGCAACTTCTAATGTCACGCATAGACAAGCAACTCACCTCGACTGAAAAAGAACAATTCAATAATTCAATGCACCTGTTCACTACAAATGATTTAGTTAGAATGCACAATAGAAGAATGTTAAAATTGTTGAACCGTCCAATTGCAATTAGTAAAACATCAAGCACCAGAACTGGGGCAAATAATGTAACTACTCATGAACAACTTAAAAAACATGTATTGCTTTGTAGAGGAAAACGCATCATGCTCACAACCAATATATGGACACAAGCTGAGCCTGTCAATGGAGCACTAGGTGAAGTTATAGAGATTGTTTACAGCCCTGGATCAAAACCGCCAGAAATACCAATTTATGTTGTAGCAAGGATCGATAATTACAACAGCCCACCATGGAATGAAGCTGACCCCAAAACTGTCCTGATAATACCTATAGCATTGGGTACCCGAATGTAGATCCCACTTACAATGGCATGGGCTATTACCATACACAAATCCCAAGGCCTAACACTACAAAACGCAACATTCAACATTGGAAAAATAGAAAGACAAGGACAAACATTTACAACTATATCTAGAGTAAAATCATTGGATGGCCTTCACATCCAGCCAACATTCACTTTCGAAAGATACTCCAAAATGCAGAACAATCCATACACAATTTTGAGGAAAGAAGAGGAGGCTTGATTACAACAACTATCTCAAACAAGTGCAGGTACACACCTCATGTCCCTTTCTCCTTGACATCTCTCCCTACTATTGTCAGATCATCATTCCCACATTAAATAAGAATTCCAGTTTTATAGATACCTGCTCCAGAGCATGACAAAAATCAACTACAAGCGTACATATCAGCCAAAAGCATCCACGTAATCAACGACTACCTCATTTTCAATCTCTTATGGTAATTTTGTTTCCTATTAAAAGTACTACTATACATTGAATATGTATACACTATTGTACAATTCAAGAAAAAAGTACCACACCCAACCATTCCATTGTTCCTATTTTACAGGTCTTGAAAAAAAATGGCATATAACATACAACAAAATTATCAACCACCAACAATCATATTCTACATAACCAATCTCTTGAGTTTCTCATTTTGATGTCTCATAAAATACTGTTTGTACTGCACTACTACTTGGTCTAAATGAAGTGTCTTTTGTCCATATTCAAATCTTCTTGCACTTCACCTATAGTTGACTTAATCAATACATAGTCAATCTTACAAAACCCAACTTACAACAATTTTAACTTTCCTATGAGTATATCTTGCTATCGGCGTAACCATTGCACCTCGAATAGGGTGCAAATGCTAGTAATAGTACTTATCAATTTTATGTTTTAAACCTTGTCCGGACGTCAGTCTTCTATAATACAAAGTAGAAAAGGCTCTATTGGTACTATTATTCTACAATAGTCCATACACAACTTGTGTGTTTCCCATGCTCTACAAAGAAGACTTATTTATGTTTTGAAATGAATTGATACATTATAGGTATATATGTGTGTTTAGGCAGTGTAGAGCATTGCTGGGCAGAGGCAAACAGGAACACATGATACTCACTCGTGTTGTTGCACACAATATATTTTATGGAGGTTTTAGACATTACAAAGAAAATTCTAGATATTTGGTAGTGTAGAATGTTGGTGGGTAGAGGCACAAAAAGATATTTTATTGCTCGTAAAAAAATGAGTTTTTCATAGGGGTTTTAAATATTAGAAAAGAAAATTTTAGATAATAGATGGACATACAAATTATTTGGTGTAAATTTTTTTAACACAATCTAACTTAAAAATTATACAGAATTATAATATGAATTGTGGAAGCTTGATATCATTAATTAATATTTTTATCTTTATTCTCATTTATCCTATTATTAAATATTTGTGCTTACTTATTAAATATGGGTGGTGAAAATTAATATTCCAACATAGAGATGTGTAGAAGCAAACATCAAGCAACAATAGGTCTGTTTTCGTTTGTTTTTCTTTGTAAGAGCAGTAATTCTTTAACCAAGAAAAGTATCTATTCTAAAGATGTGATTTTTAGGGAGCTTAGCATTATTTTTGTACCTGAACAACCAACGGAAAAGGATAAGGGAAAGAGTGTGCATTTGAAATTAAGTAAGAAGATGCACCTCGAGAAGAACAAAGAGATGGATTCAATGAGGAGGAAGAAGATGAGAAATTAGAAGAAGTCACTAATCAAACCGAAGAACATCAGGAAGAAAATCAGGAAGAGGTTGAGCAAGATCAAGAACAACAAGAGCCTGATACTCCTATTCTTAGAAAGATCCACAAGACAACGAAATATAGTCGATAGGTATAGCCCACTTGATTTTCGTTGTATATTTGCTTTATTAAGTGTTGATGATGAATCTTGATCTTACAGGGGGGCTCTCTCTTCAGAGGAAAATGAGTCTTGGTTGCAGGCTATGCAAGAGGAGATGATGACATTGGAAAACTATAACATTTGGGATCTTGTTGATTTTCCCAAAGGAAGAAAGCCCATTGGATGTAAATGGGTGTTTAGAAAGAAAATTGGAGCAAATGGTCACTTGGAACGGTATAAGGCCAAATTAGTGGCTAAGGGCTACTCTTAGAGAGAGGGGGTTGATTTTGGTGAAATTTTCTCTCCTGTCACTAAATTAATTTATATTAGATTCTTGTTATCCATTGTTGTTGCTTGTGATTTTGAGATAGAGAAAATAGATGTTAAAACTGGTTTTTTGCATGGGGATCTTGAGGAGGAGATTTATATGCAACAGCTTGACGGTTTTGTTGTGAAGGGAAAATAAAAATTGGTTTGCATGTTAAGAAGATCTTTGTATGGTTTAAAACAATCACCCAAAATGTGGTATCAGAAGTTTGATGTTTTTTCATTGAAGTTGGGATTTCTTAGGAGTGAAGAGGATCATTGTGTATATATTAATGTTATTGATGATCATATTCTAATTATTATCTTGTATGTTGATGATATGTTGTTTAATGGTAATAGCAAGGTAATGAATGGTGAGCTCAAGAAATAAATTTCTAATATTTTTGATATGAAGGACTTGGGGGCTGCTAAATATATTCTTGGAATAGAAAGAAGAAGAGATCATGGTAACATAAAGATTTGGTTGAATCAGAGTAGGTATGTTGATATCATTTTGTAGAGGTTTAATATGCATGATTCTAAGTTAGTTAGTATTCTATTTCTAGTTGGTACTAAGTTGAGCTTGGATATGTGTCCTAATTCTGATGATGATATTGAGGATATGTCTAAGGTTTCCTTATGCTAGTGTCGTTGGTAGTTTGATGTATGCAATGATTTGCACTAGACCATATATAGCCCAAGCACTGAGAGTTCTAAGCAGGTTTTGTCTAACCCTAGTAAAGAGCATTGAACTTTTGTTAAAAGGGTTTTAGATATTTGTGAGGTACTTCTGATTATTGTTTGGTTTATCATAGTAATGATAATGTGGTCAAGTCATTGGACATAAAGGGATTTGTTGATGTGGATTAGGTAGGTGACTTGGATAGTCAAAGGTCCACCAGTGGGTATGTGTTTACTCTGTTTGGAGGAGCAATGAGCTGGATGAGTAAAAGGTAGGCTATAGTTTCTTTATCCACCACTGAAGCAAAGTATATGACTTTTACTCATGTTTCTAAGGAGGTAGTATGGTTATAAAGGTTGTGTGTAGGTATTGGTGTTGATTGCAATATTTTTCAGGTTAATTGTGATAGTCAAAGTGCAATTCATTTGGCTAAGAATCTGATGTATCATGCTCAAACTAAACATGTTGAGATTTAGTATCATTTTGTTCATGAGTTGATTGCTAATGGTCAAATTGAGTTGAAGAAGATCGACACTAGCATAATGTTGCAAATATTCTTACCAAACCTGTGGGGTGATCCCACAATAGTGGTTTACAATTTTTGGCCAAACTAGACACTGAAATTATTATTTTTAATTAAATATTCACATTTGGGAACCTATAGCGGCTAAACCGTGAGGAATTTGGAGATGATGCAAACTAGAGTCTCGCCATATTTTGTCTATAGATTCTAAAAATATTTTTTTCAAAATTTTTGGAATCAGATTGCACTTATTATTCTGGGTGATCCCACAATAGTGGTTTACAATTTTTGGCCAAACTAGACACTAAAATTATTATTTTTAACTAAATATTCACATTCGGGCACCTATAGAGGCTAAACCATGAGGAATTTGAAGATGTTGCAAACTAGAGTCTCATCAAATTTTGTTTTTAGGTTCTAAAAAATATTTTTTTCAAAATTTTTGGAATAAGATTGCACTTCTTTTTTCCATCTCCCACGAAAACTAGTTTTATCAGAAAACATAATTTTTAAAAAGTGACGCTCACCGTATACAACATAAAAAAATTGTATGAAGGATAAAATTCTAATTTTTTATAATTTATATTTGTAACTATGATATCTAGCACTTTCATTTGGTCTCATAGTTTTTTATTGAATATTTTTTCCTTAATAGAGTTTCAAAGTCAAACCAATTGCAATTCAGACATAGGCGGACTGTATACAACATAACTTTGTATGTATGTATCAAAATTCAATTTTATTTTTTTAATGGATCAAGGACATAAATATCCAACACAAACATATTTAAAAAAAATTATTTTGATAATTTTCTATTTTTCCACATGTGCAAAACAGAGAGCTTGATTTTTGGTGAAAAACCTATGTTTAATAAAACTAAAAAAACACATACATAATAAAACCAAAACATATTAAAATTATATTCGTGGGATAGCTCATTTCAAGGACAACCATAGCAATTTCAAATAAATTTTAAACTAATTCATTTGATCCCCCAAAAGGTAAATCAAAAGTGATTTTTTATTAGCATTTTGATAGGTGTAAAGGAGACTCATTTATAGGTATGATTTAAATCTAGCGAGGTTCTATTCAAGGGGGTTTGATCTAAGGTGGTTCGATCAAACCCTCTTCAATTGGAATCCTTAAAATGGAACTTTTAAAGGCTTAAATCATTATAATTTCTAAAAATATTTGATTTCAACAGAAATTAGCTCCTCTTAGAAATTGTAAACCAACTTTGTGCGATCACTCTCCATCTCCCGCGAAAACTAGTTTTTTTCAGAAAACAAGATTTTAAAAAAGTGACGCTCACCGTATACAACATAATTTTTTTTGTATGAAGGATAAAATTCTAATTTTTTCGAATTTAGATTTCTAACTACAATATCTAGCACTTTCATTTGGTCTCATAGTTTTTTATTGAATATTTTTTCCTTAATCAAGTTTCAAAGTCAAACCAATTGCAATTCAAATATAAGTGGACCGTATACAACATAATTTTTTTTGTATGTATCGAAATTCAAATTTATTTTTTTAATGGATCAAGGACATCAATACCCAGTATGAACATATTTTTTAAATTTTTTTTTGATAATCTGCTATTTTTCCACATTTGTAAAACAAAGAGCTTGATTTTTGGTGAAAAACCTATGTTTAATAAAACTTAAAAAAAACATACATAATAAAACCAAAATATATTAAAATTATATTCGTTGGATAGCTCGTTCATAAGACTACTTGATTCTAGTTGGGTTTGTGAAGATTTCGCCATTTTCATCCTCAACTCAAGCTTTGAAGTGCCAAAATTTAGGTTTTTTTTGTGTCTCGGATGGGGGATGAGGGATAAGGGGGGTTCATACGAACCCATAGGGGTTCGAGCGAACCCCTTAAAAGAGGTTCGCTTCAACCGCTTTCCTATGCATTTTTTTTTTTTTGTAAGATTCAAAGGGGTTCGAGCGAACCCCTTATTGGTTTAGTCAAACCAGTAGGTTTGTACGAACCTCTAAAATCACTTTTTTTGCCTTGTGGTCATTTTTTGAGAGTTTTCCTTCCTCACCTGAATTGTAAACCACTATTGTGGCTTCACCTTGTGAGCACAACAAAATTTATTTGGTGTAGGAAGGTGGGCCTTACTACTTGTACCTAGTTGATTCCATGATATTGTGATTCCCCTAGCTCTTGCAACATATTCAAAAAGTGGGAGAATGTTGCAAATTAAGGTGTCTCAACCTTGACAATTCCTAAGTTTTTTATTTATTATTATTTTACATTTTCCCATGAATAAATATCATTTATGTTATTAAATAATAGTGCTCCATCTTTGAGTTGAAACTTTTGCCACATGTTGGTGCCTTGGAAAATGAGTTATTAGTTGTCAAAATATGCCCACTTAGTGGTATAACATGGAAAGGGCCTATTTTTAAGAATGTTATGACAAATTCTATAACAATTATAAGGGCTAAAAGTAGAGAATATCATTTTGGATGTGAGAATCATCTATGACACACGTAAGAGAATCTTTGCATAGCTATTGATGGTTTATGACACATGTAAGAGCATCTCCTATTTTATAGAGGTTCTTATGACATCTTGTAGGAAGGTGTAATGTCATGTAAGAGACCATGTTTATCATGTAAGGGGTCAAATGAATTTTTACCATGGTATTTTTTAACCTTGTTTTGACCCATGGTAATGTTCTATGGTGGTGTTTTGAGCCCCCATGAGTCCATATATTGAGAGGTTGAGTTGGAGACACTATGATATGTTTTAAAGGTACACAAATGCTACTAGATTGAAGAGGAGTTAGAGTTATTGTATTGTGAAACACCATTGTTGTTAATACAGCTATTCATCTATTCTTTGTTGGAGTTTTTCCCCAAAAGGGTTTCTCCACATAAGCACTGTGTTATGTGTTGTGATTTTTGTTCTTGCATTTCATTTTTATAGTTGTTTAAATCTTCATATGGTTTACATTGCATAATCTGGTTTACAGTAATCTGTTAAAGCTTCCATTATTTTTGTTCCTGTACTATTGTTTTAACATTATCATGGGATGACATGAGTCTCAAACTATGTCTCACTATAGTATTAGCAATAGGACACCAAGTTATAGAGCTCATGCAAAGGAAAATCAATGAATACAAGATAAATGCAATGAACACAAGATAAATAATATGCTTTAATTCCAATTCTTATGTTTACAAATGCACTTGAAATGAAACAAATTTTGAAAATATTGCCAATGACAGTAATTCTGCAAACTGAAACAATAATCTAAAGACTACAACTAGAAACACAAATGGATTCAAAGAAAGGTTTGTAACCATGAAATTCTACTTTTTGTATTGCACTAGGATTGATATGCCAAGTCAGGCAATTTAGTCCTACTACAAGAATTTGGGTAGAATCTAGAATCTTCTAGTGACTGAGCAAGATCTACAAAAAGGTGGCAAAAGGGTTATACAAGGACTCATACGCCCGGTAGGGAAATTTGGTCATGTTACTAAGGTTTGAATAATATTTATATAGCATCTAGTGATCTTTTGTAGCTTCCTTTTGTTGAATCTCTCTTGTGCTAATTTGTCCTTGATGACAATATGTGTTACTCTGGTATCTTGGTGGTTATTTACTTAGTTGATCTACTTCAATTTTGATTGGCATATTTACTTCATTCATGTTATTATCTTTGGTGGCACTGATCTCTTGACTCCATGTGCAGATCCAATGCTCTACAGGTTGATATGTTGTGGCTTGATCAATTTCTAGCATCATCAAAATTTTAATGGTTTCTAATCATATTCAGAGTCATCTTACTCCATTAGATAATGATCTCTGCTTCTTGATGCTTGGGTTTATGAGATGCAATTTTTTTTTTTAGTTTTAAGAAAACCCTATCGGGTTTCCTTAATCAACTTATAATGATTTATGGTATGTGGAATGGCATTGTGAACTTAGCATGTTTTTAGCCTTTATTACACTTCACAAGGCTTTGGAAAGTATTTGACATTAGACATAATATGGCATTGGATATTAATGAGGTGGCAATCGGCTTTGATATTATTTGATATCTTTTGGAATTGGAAATTATGTTTGGAACACTATGGGAATGCATATTATATTGCATTCTGGTCTAATGATGGTTAAACCATAAGGCTTAAAAGTTGACAACAGGTATAAAGGTATTGATTAATTTTTTATGTCACATTGGATGTGACTTAGCTTTGATAATTTGGAAACAAACATGCCTTAGGAAATCAGCATTTGATATATAAGGTAGTCATATCAATTTCTTCAAAGCATCATTTGGTCGATAATTTCATATTGTCAATAATAGTCAAAAGAAATAATGCTTGTCGGCATGCAATGATTTGGTAAGGCTGTGGAATTCAAAATTCATTATGAGTTCTTGATTTACTATGACAGTCCTTTCGAACCCCAAATGATTATCAATCTTTGTAAAGGAATTCGGGTGATTGTTCTTTGGAAGTTTTAGGCCAATCTTTAGCTTCTCTTGTTCGAAGGGTTTGGAACCCTATTCTGGCCGCCACCATAGAATCATGCTCTCAGTCATTTCACTGTGTATGTTGTTTCTTTATTGACCTTGGACAACGTATGGGGATTTTAGTAAGACCATTACAATGGTCGCTTCTTCTAGCTGGCTCCTATCATTGGGTAAGAGCTCGTAATGAGGAAGATACTCAGGTTGCTCAGCTTCTCTGTAAATCTGGTAAACACTTTCATGACAACATCTCCATCATTATTCTCAAGTATTCATCTTTTTGTCTACTTTTTAGATCTGTTACTTCTTAGGCAAGGTTAATATGAGATAAGTTTTCTATGCTAAAGGAAAGGTGAAAAATGAGTCTATTCCTTTCATGGTTAGATCTGAAATGATTGCTCCAAATCTTGAATGCATTTTTATTGAAGTTTATCTTGTCAGCTTTAAGGGATAGTGAATTTTTTTGTGGGTAATCATAAAATCTTTGAATATCTTCAGATCCTTACCTGGAATATTTGGTAGTTGCTCTTAAAAGCAAGATTTCGGTTATAGTGCATTGTTCTTTCAGTTACTTAAAAAGTTGTAGTTGTTTTAATGGGTATTGTTCATGGAATATGTTCTCATCTTAACGCTTGGGGTCGTGGGTAACTGCTCTTAGGGTGCATTCTTTTCGAGGTTTCAATTTCTCAAAATAAAGCTTTTAGTTACTTCATTTTGTAGCATTTTTCAGTGCTTATTATTTATGAATTACATGCATTCCTTGATGTTGTTTGGTTAAGCTCTACCTATGTAGGCTACTTGATATGATAGGGTTTTATCACTTCTATTTGTGTATACTACTTTTATATTCTTTTCTGGAAAAAGATCCCTCTCTCAAGAACTCTAATTTACCTAGAAAAGCTACTTGATAGGAAAGTGGTAACTAAAAGATCATCTCTATTTTTTTTTGAAAAAGCAAGATTTTGTTGTAACTGAAAGTTGTGTGTAAAGATGTATTCTATAAAAAGATGAAAACAAAGAGATTAGGGATTTAATATGACCAAAAAAGAAGAAGATATAGAGCAGTGCAGTACACAGAAATTGTATGAGATATAGGGTTAATTACTCTTTGTTGTTAAAAAAATGGGAAAAACAGCGAGTTAACTATTTTGGAAAGTATCATGGAAAATGTATGAAATAGAGTGTGAGAAAAAAAAGTGAGTACACATCACTGAATACACATTTGATCGGAAGTTGTATTGAGATTGTAATTGAAAACTTAATGAGATTTTCCTCAAGCTGTCTCAAGGCTTGATAATGGGTGGAACTCTGAAGTGTCATTCTTGACATTTGAGAATTCTACACATTATCTGTCATGAGGAACTTGACATAAATAAGGGAAACATAGAGATCTTATGTATCATTGTATGTTCTACTGAAAAATAGAAAAGGGGTTGGTGCTCCTTGAGATTGGTGTCTCTAAAAAGAGGGGTTGGTGCTCCTTGAGTTGGTGCTCGAAAATCAGCCTATGAGGCATTGTCAAAAATGATTATTGAAATGAAAGCCTGAAAAAGGCAACAGGTTAAGGAGTGGTTTTTCTACCCTAGGAGGGTTTTCCACTCAACATATTTTGTATCTATTTGAGTATCTATGGCTCATTTGATTCAGTTCTTTAATGCTTTAAAATTATATGTTTCACTATTCTCATTTCTGTTTAAGTGATTACATTCAATACATGAATGAGTTTATCATTGATAAATGAGAGCATACATTTGGTTTATTACAGTTTCAATTAAAATTGATAAAAAGGTTAATAACACTGATTCGCCCTCCCCCCCCTCTTAGTGTCTTTTCACTCCAACAATTAGTATCAGAGCCTAGGGTCCTCTGGTAGGTCTTTACAACCTAGGATTGATTCTAGCCTTGGATTCTATTCAAAATGTCTCAATCTCATGAAGGCACATCCATGACTAGAGCTCTATTATTTGATGGAACTGATTATGTATTCTGGGAAATCAGAATGGAGACTTATTTAACTTCTATTGACCTTGAAGTCTGGAGCATATTATTGAATGGGTACACTGTACCAGCTACTCTGGCTACTACTTCTGATGAAAATAAAATATATGAAACCAATGCAAGAGAAAAAAATGCTCTCCTATGTGCACTGACTAAAGATTTCTTTATAAAATTCATGCACCGCAACTCTGCTAGGGAAATCTGGGTTAAACTTGAAACTATCTATCAAGGAAATGAAAAGGTAAAACAGTCTAAACCCCTCACTCTAAAACACCAGTTTGAAGATATAAAAATGAGGGACGATGAAAAAGTAGCTGACTAATTTTGGAGAGTTTACGAAATTGTCAATGCCATGAACCTTACCAAGGAATTTGATGTTGTAACTAAGGTCATTAGAACCTTACCAACAAAATTTGAAGAAAAGTTCTCTACTCTGGAAGAGAAGAAACACTTTTCCCATCTTACCCTTGACAACCTACAAGGCACTCTGACTGCCAAAGAAACTGCTTTTAATGTTGAAAGAAAGGAAAAGGATGAGCTCACTAAATCAAAATTTTTCGATTCCAAAGAATCCAAATTTGTGAGGAAACTCAAAAAAGGTTCTGGAAAGTATAAGGGAAAACTTCCCTTCAAATGCTTTAACTGTGGAAAAGTAGGCCACTTTTCTACAAAGTGCCTCTATGGTAACACAAGTAGTGATAACGAAAAATATGAAAATTTGGCCAAGAAAAAGGCCTATAGACCCAAACAAAAATTCAATTTTAAAAAGAAGAAAAGTTTGTTCAACAAAAATGAAACAGACTCTGAATCTAAAGATTATTTAGATGAAGAGGATGAAAATATGTTCATGGCTGAAATCATTCAACAAGATGAAACTAACAACAACGATGTTGAAGATGGCGAAGTGAATTTTGAAGGTGAACTGAAATGTGCTCTAAAATAGCTAAGGAAACTTAAAAAACAAATGTGTGCTCAAGAATAAAATATTTCTCAAGATATTTCACAAGAGCAACTCATAAATCTTGAGATAGTCTCATTAAAAAATCAACTTGAATAATCCAAGAGAGTTGAAGATTGTCTTCGTATTGGCATAAGCTTTAAAGATCAAGAAATTCAAAAACTTGAACATGAGATTGTAGATCTCTAGAAGACCATTGAGAAATATGAAAGTAATCTTAAAATGAATGAAATGCTCAGTAAACAAAAACTGAACAAGGACAAAATCAGTATTGGTTTTGTGAAAGGTGAGTGTTCAAATGATGGTGCAAAGGATAATGTTGTTGCTGGAAATAAAAGTGTTGAACCCAAACATCTTGATTCTGATAAGGATCATGTTCATCCTTTTAGGAGCAACAAAATGGCATATAATTCCAATCCTTTCTTTTATGGGTATTGTTACTTCTGTAAAAAAATTGGTCACAAGGTGAACTCTTGAAGATTTATATATCCTAGAACTCCTAGATTTGGCTATAGGAAGAATCATGGCTTTGCAAGATAGATTAGATGCTTCACATGCAAGTCCATGGGTCATTTTGCTAAGAAATGTAATGTTGATCAACATAAAACTATAAAGGTCTAGAAACCCAAAGCTGTCAAAAATATAGAACAAATTATGTTAGTTCAAAATTCCTTTTACTCCAAGAAAAATGACTTATGGGTCCTGGACAGTGGTTGTTCAAACCATATGACAGGTGAGAAAGAAAAATTTACTAATCTAGAAGATTATGTAGGTGGATATGTGAAGTTTGGAGACAACTCTGGAATTCAAATCAAAGGTAGAGGTTCTCTTTTTTCTGAATGAAGACACTCCTATTTACAATGTGTATTATGTAGAAGGATTAAAGCATAACCTTCTGAGTGTCAGTCAAATCTGTGATAGTGGCTATCAAGTCTTGTTCACTTCATAGGGGTGTGAAATTAAAAATAAGTTTGGAAAAGTTATTGCTGCTGGAAGAAGGACTAAGGGAAATGTCTATTATTTACTTGACACTTCTGGAAATGAAAACAATCAAGGTATGTGCTTAATGAGAAATGTTGAAGAAATTTGGTTGTGGCACAAGAGACTAGGTCATATTAATTTTGACAATATGGTTAATTAGTAAAAATCAGAATGTAAGAGGTCTGCCTATTCTGAGAAAGCCTGATAATGCAATTTGTAAAGAATGTCTAAAAGGAAAGAAAACAAAGGTAAGCTTTAAATCCAAGGGGCATTCCTCTACTAGACCTCTGCAAATTGTGCATACTGACTTATGTGGTCCTAAAAGGACTAGATCTATCAATGGTGAGAAATATTTCATGCTATTTGTTGATGACTACTCTCATATGGTATGGGTTACCTTTCTCAAGCACAAATCTGAAGCTTTTGATCATTTTAAATTCTTTATAAAAATGGTAGAAAGGGAGTTAGCTTTAAAACTGAAATGTCTAAGATCTGACAAAGGTGGTGAATTCACCTCACAAGATTTCATTGACTACTATGAAAGACATGGCATAAAAAGATAGTATGTTGTTGCCAAAACACCTCAACATAATGGGGTTGTCGAGAGAAAGAATAGGAGTGTAAAAGAGATGGAAAGGAATATGTTGAATGAAGCAAATCTACCAAACATATATTGGAAAGAAGTTATTCATACAGTTGTCTATATTTTGAATAGAGTCCAAATCAAAGTGAAATCCAATTTCACTCCATATGAACTAACGTATGGTAAATCTGCCTCAATTAAATATTTCAAAATATTTGGTTGTAAATGTTTTATCAAGAGAGACGATGATAACTCAGGAAGTTTTCAATCTAAGTCTGATGAAGGTATATTTTTAGGATACTCTACTCACAAAAAAGCCTATAAATGCTTTAATAATAGGCTAAACAAGATTATTGAATCTGTCAATGTCAAATTTGATGAAAATCTGTTTTTAGATGTTGAACCTATGCAGGATGATGAGGAAGATGAATTTGAACGTGATATAAATTCAAAAGGCTTTGAAATTGCAAAGCCTGAAACAAAATTAGCAAGTCCTAAACTAGCTGAAGAAAAAATGAAGATGCTGAAACCAACTCTGAAAAATGTGGAACTAAAACTCCTTTAAAATCTCTTGCTAGAAACCATCCTAAAGATCTGAGTATTATAGATAAATTTGCAGGAGTTCAAACAAGGAAAAGAATAGTTAACTATGATGAAAAAGATCACATAGCTGAGCTTACTATTTTTTTTTTAATCACTCAGTTTGAGCCAAAAAAAATTGATGAAGCTCTAACTGATGAATGTTGGCTTAATGCAATGGAGGATGGAATTGATCAAATTGAGAAAAATCAGACTTGGGAGCTATTCCCAAGACTAGATGAATAAAATGTCATAGGAGGTAAGTGGATTTTCAGAAACAAACATGATGAAAATGGCCATGTTGTTCATAACAAGGCTAGATATTTTCTGCAAAGGATATGCTCAACAAGAAGGTATTGAATTCAGTGAAACCTTTGCATCAGTAGCTAGACTTGAATCTATTAGAATTTTCTTGGCCTATTTTGTTTTCAAAAACTTCATTGTATATCAAATGGATGTAAAAATTGCCTTTCTGAATGGGTATTTGGATGAAGAAGTTTACATTGAACAACCTGAAGGGTTTACTTGTAAAAATAAACCCAATCATGTCTATAGGCTGAAAAAGGCTCGATATGGCCTAAAACAAGCTCATAGAGCTTGGTACTCTAGATTGGACAGTCACTTACTATCAAAAGGTTTCATTAGAGGAGGAGTAGACAACAATATTTATGTTAAAATTGAAATGTTTGATATTCTAGTTGTTGAAATTTATGTTGATGATACTATCTTTGGCTGCAACAATATTACTTTGAGTCAAAAATTCTCACAGATTATGGAATCTGAGTTCAAAATGTCCATGTTGGGAGAACTGTCCTTCTTCTTAGGTCTTTGAATCTCTCAACTTGAATCTGGTAGCTTTCTCTCTCAAACAAAATATGCAAGAGAAATGTTAAAGAAATTTTGAATGGATGTATGCCATCCAGTTAGCAGTCCAATGGCTACTAGTTCTAAACTCAACAAGGTTGATGATTCTCCTACTGTCAACCCAACTGACTATAGGTCAATGATATGCAACCTATTATATATAACAACCTCAATACCTGACATAATGCAGGTTGTTTGCATGGTTTCTCGATTTCAGTCATCTCCTAAGGAATCACACATTAATTTTGTTAGAAGGATTGTTAAATATGTTCCAAAGAGGCACTATTGATTATGGACTTTGGTATCCCATAAGCAATGATTTTTCATTAGTGGCATATACTAATTCTGAATGGGCTAGTTGTCTAGATGATAGGAAAAGCACCAGTGCTACTGCTTCCTTTCTTGGTGATCAATTAGTGGCTAGGCACAACAAAAAACAAGAATCTGCTTCACTCTCTACTGCTGAAGTAGAATATATTGCTTCCACTTCTTGTTGTACTTAGGTAATCTAGATGTCATAGACATTATCTGACATGGGTATTGAAATCCATAACCTATTTCTATTCTATGTGATAATACAAGTGCAATGAGTATTTCAAAAAATCTTGTTATGCACTCTTGCACTAAACACATAGCTATTAAGTTTCATTTTCTTCATGAAAAGATGTTGGCTAATGAGGTTTATGTGCAATATGTTCTTACACAAGCACAGGTTGCTGAAATTTTTACAAAACCGTTAGCTAAAGATGTTTTTGAAAGACTTAGGTCTAGATTGGGAGTTATCTCCCAATCTCTGTTATCTTAAACAATCTATCTTGGTGATAGGGGTAGTTGGTTAGCTCTTATTGTAGCTCATACCTTGCTGCTCAAATGTTACATCTATAACTTCATGTAAATTCATTGTTGATTCTAGTTTATATTGGTTGTCTTCCCTTTATCCTTGTGACAAAAAGGGGAAGAATTATGAGAATTCGGCTCCAATACTTTATTTTGGATTGGTGGATCAGTTTTTTCCATCAAGGACAAAGGGGGAGTTTGTTGAATCTCTCTTGTGCTAATTTTTCCTTGATGACAATATGTGTTACTCTGGCATCTTGGTGATTATTTACTCAGTTGATCTACTTCAATACTGATTGGCATTTTTACTTCATTCATGCTATTATCTTTGGTGACACTGATCTCTTGACTCCATGTGCAAATCTTGTGTTCTATAGGTTGATATGTTGTGGCTTGATTAGTTTCTAGCATCATGAAATTGTTAATGGTTTTTTACCATATTCAAAGTCATCTTACTCCATTAGGTAATGATATCTAGTTCTTGATGCTTGGGTTTATGAGATGCAGTTTGTTTTTGAGTTTTAAGAAAACCCTATCGGGTTTCCTTAATCAACTTATAATGGTTTATGGTATGTGGAATGGCATTGCGAACTTAGCATGTTTTTAGCCTTTATTACACTTCACAAGGCTTTGGAAAGTATTTGACATTGGACATTATATGGCATTGGATATTAATGAGGTGGCAATCAACTTTGATATTATTTGATATCTTTTGGCATTGGAAATTATCTTTGGCACAATATGGGAATGCATATTATATTACATTTAGGTCTAATGATGGTTAAATCATAAGGCTTAAAAGCCGACATCAGGTATAAAGTTATTGATTAATTTTTAATGTCACATTGGATGTGAATTAGCTTTGATCATTTGGAAACAAACATCCCTTAGGAAATCGACATTTGATATGTAAGGTAGTCATATCAATTTCTTCAAAGAATCATTTGGTCGATAATTTCACATTGTCAATAATAGTCAAAAGAAATAATACTTGTCGGCATGTAGTGGTTTGGTAAGGCTGCGAACTTCAAAATTTATTATGAGTTCTTGATTTACTATGATAGTCCTTTTGGACACCAAATAATTATCAATCTTTATAAAGGAATTCGGGTGATTGTTCTTTGGAATTTTTAGGTCAATCTTTAGCTTCTCTTGTTCGAAGGGTTTGGAACCCTATTTTGGCCGCCACCATGGAGTCATGCTCTTGGTCATTTCACTATGTATGTTGCTTCTTTACTAACCTTGGAAAACGTATGGGGATTTTAGTAAGACCATTACAATGGTCACTTCTTCTGACAAGATCCTATCATTGGGTAAGAGATCGTAATGAGGAAAATACTCGGGTTGCTCAACTTCTCTGCAAATCTGGTAAACACTTTCGTGACAACATCTCCATCATTATTCTCAGGTATTCTTATTTTTGTCTGCTTTGCAGATCTGTTACTTCTCAAGCAAGGGTAATATGAGATAAGTTTTCTATGCTAAAGGAAAGGTGAAAAATGAGTCTATTCCTTTCATGGTTAGATTTGAAATGATTGCTCCAAATCTTGACTGCATTTTTATTGAAGGTTATCATGTCAATTTTAAGGGATAGTGATTTTTGTTTGTGGGTAATCATAAAATCTTCGAATCTCTTCGGATCCTTACCTAGAATCTTTGGTAACTGCTCTTAAAAGCATGATTTCAGTTATAGTGTATTTTTCTTTCAGTTACTTACAAAGTTGCAACTGTTTTAATGGGTATTGTTCATGGAATATCTTCTCATCTTCACACCTAGGGTTGTGGGTAACTGCTCTTAGGGTGCATTCTTTTTTAGGTTTCAATTTCTCAAAATAAAGCTTTCAATTACTTCATTTTGCTGCAGTTTTCAATAGTTATTATTTATTAATTACATGCATGCCTTGATGTTGTTTGGTTAAGCTCTGCATGTGTAGACTGCTCGACAGGATAAGGTTTTGTCACTTCTATTTTTTTATACTTCTTTTCTATTCTTGTCTGGAAAAAGATCCCTCTCTCAGGAACTCTGATTTACCTGGAAAATTTGCTCGATAGGAAAGTGGAAACTAAAAGATCATCTCTATTTTGTTTAAAAAAAGAAAGATTCTGTTGTAATCAAAAGTTGTGTGTAAATATGTATTCTATAAAAAGATGAAAATAAAGAGATTAGGGATTTAATATGATCGAAAAACAAAAAGATATAGAGTAGTGCAGTACACAAAAATTGTATGAGATATAGGGTTAATTACTCTTTTCTGTGAATTTTTTTTGGGAAAAACAGTGAGTTAACTGTTTTAGAAAGTATCATGGAAAATGTATGAAATAGAGTGTGAGAAAAACAAAGTGAGTACACATCACTGAATACACATTTGATGATAATTTGTATTGAGATTGTAATTGATAACATAATGAGATTTTCCCCAAGCTGTCTTAAGGCTTGATAATGGGTGGAACTCTGAAGTGTCATTCTTGACATTTGAAAATTCTACACATTGTCTATCAAGAGGCACTTGACAAAAATAAGGGAAACAGAGAGATCCTTTGTATCATTATATGTTCTACTAAAAAACATAAAAGGGGTTGGTGCTCCTTGAGATTGGTGTCTCTAAAAAGAGGGGTTGGTGCTTCTTGAGTTGGTGCTCAGAAATCAGCCTATGAGGCATTGTCAAAAATGATTATTAAAATGAAAGCCTAGAAAAGGCAGCAGGTTAAGGAGTGGTTTTTCTACCCTAGGAGGGTCTTCCACTCGACATATCTTATGTCTATTTGATTATATTTGGTTTATTTGATTCAGTGCTTTAATGCTTTAAAATTCTATGTTTCACTATTCTCATATCGTTTAAGTGATTTCATTCAATACATGAATGAGTTTATTATTGATAAATGAGAGCATACATTTGGTTTATTACATTTTCAGTTAAAATTGATAAAAAAGGCTAATAACACTGATTCACCCCCCCCTCTCAGTGTCTTTTCAATCCAACACCTTCCTACCCGATCTTCAGGTCCAAAAGTTAGAATTTCGATCTATAGGTGAGTTTTCATGAAGATGATAGCTTCTTGACAACTTTGAAAAGGGTAAACCCACAAAATTGGTTTACAATTCAAGTGAGGAAGGACAAGTTGAAAAAAATGACCCCATGCAAAAAAAAAAACTTTTAAAGGCTTGAACGAACTATTTGGTTCGAGCAAACCAAAATAGGGTTTGCTAGAACCTGGGTTCAAGTGAACCCATTAAATGTTGGACCCACATTTCTCATTCAAAAAAACCAAAGAAAATGAAAAAGGAAAGGGGGTTCACTCGAATCCCCCTTTTCCCCCCTTCTCCCCCTCGGGCACTAAAAAGCCTAGAATTTCGCACTTTGAAACTCGGGTTGAGGATGTAAATGGAGGAGAATTCACAAACCCAAGTGGATGATGGTATTCCTCAGAAAAAACTACCTAATGAATATAATTTTACTATGTTTTGGTTTTATTATGTATTTGTTTTTTTAGTTTTATTAAACATAAGTTTTTCACCAAAAAATGAAGCTCTTTGTTTTCCACATGTGGAAAAATAGCAGATTATAAAAAAAAATTAAAAAATATGAGTGCACTAGATATTGAAGTCCTTGATCTAAAAAAAAATTGAATTATGATAAATATAAAAAAAAGTTATGTTGTATGCGGTACACCTATGTCTGAATTGCCATTGGTTTGACTTCGAAACTTGATTAAGAAAAAAATATTCAATATAAAACTATGATACCAATTGGAAGCACTAGATATCATAGTTACAAATCTAAATTAAAAATAATTAGAATTTTATCCTTAATAGAAAAAGTTATGTTGTATACATTGAGCGTCATTCCTTAAAAATGTTGTTTGCAAAAAAAAAAACTAGTTTTCGAAGGAGATGGAAAAAATAGTGCAATCTGATTCCAATTTTTTTGAAAAATATATAATTAGAATCTATAGAAAAAATGTCACAAATCACTAGTTTGCATCATCTTCAAATTCCTCATGCTTTAGCTGCTATAGGTGCCCGAAAGTGAAGATTTAGTTATAAAAAAATATTTCAATGTCTAATTTGGCCAAAAACTATAAACCAGTATTGTGGGATCACCCACAACTTTTGAAATGTTCTCCAATATTGTAACTCACCAAGCCCTTAAAATGAAGGCTAGAAAATTGTGCGAAATGGCTAGCATGAATGTGGATCTTGACTCTTGATTGAATGCTTGGAAAGTTGTCTTGAATACTTTCTTGAATCATGAAACCTACATTGAATCATGAAACCTACATCACAAATGTTAGCTCAAAAACACACATGATGCATGAAGATTTTATGCTGCTTGAATCTTGAGTGTAACTTCAAATGCGTGATGATTTTCTCTTGAATTCTCTTGTAAAATCTTGAATTTTCCTTAGGAATTCTCTCTTGAAAATCTTAGATGACTTGAAAACTTGCTAGGAGAAATCATTTGAAATAACCTTTAATTTATGCATTTTTATGCTTAATTTCCTGAAATTACAACACTACAAGCCGACATAAGATCTAGGCTAATAAAATTCCAACAAGAATTTGAATTAAAATAGGTCTACCTATTAAAGGGAGACTCATACGCTAGGTTGGGCTTATGAGTCCTAGTGTCTTAAACCTGTGACACAAATTTCAAGAAGTGTCTTGTTTAATGTAACATTTAAAATCAAGTCCTAATGCCTAGAGGGGTGTATGAGTCCCAGATCCTTAGATCTATAACACAACCAAAAACATTAAATTATGATTTGTCATTTGTTAAATGTCAGCATTATCCTAAAAAAATGCATTTATTTAGGCTCGTCGATGAAAAATAAGACCAATTAAGGCATAAATGCGTCGCATTTTAATAGGGAGGGCCCAAACAAGTGTGAAAATGTAAAGGGCCATTTTTCTACACTACAAAATGATTATGAATTATTTCATTCTTTAGTTTTGAATTTAAGGAGATCTTTTTACAAGGTTGCATGTCCAAATTTATATTGAAACTACATGTATTCATGTTTTATGTTCTGGAACTTATGATGTATTTTTTTATATTTCTTTAAAAAAAACTATTGTTGGAACGTTTCAAAATATCAGTTTGTTGCTTTAAACTAGCAAAGGCCCCTTGAATATTAAAGTCATGTTGACTACTGAGTGATACAATATAGTTGTGGAATGCAACTACCAAGACCTTGTGTGTAGCCAAAAACTATAGCTTTGACACTTTTTCACTCATTTGGGCCTTTTCCCTTGGATTTTGGCTTTGTTTTGCCTTGATCTAGCCTTGAATACTTGCAAATCAACAACAATCTAACAGTATTTTACAAAGGTTTTGTGAAGTGTTGTAACACACCTTCCCACTTTTCTAAGACCCTTTCAATGCAATTCACCTAGAAATAACCCCTTTCTACCCCTTTTCAATCCTTGTGCCAAAGTGTTGTAATGTACTTTCAAAATTTCCTAGGCTTGTCATCAATAAATTAACCCTTTCTAATGATAAATTGGTCCCTTAATGTACTTTTAGGCCCGACGTAAGTGTGTCTTGGAAGGTAAGTCTGACAAAAATTATTAAACACCCTTTAATTCCTAACCACCACTTGAATTTTTCCAAATGGACTAGGTCGCCACCTTGGGTGACCTAGTCCCTTTAGGCATAAAATTCAAAATTAAAATAGAAACCTAACACGAATTTGCCTCCAAAACCCTAAGGTCAGCCTATCATGTGATATTTTTAGGAAATTAGGGCATATCTTGTATAAATAAGGGCTTTTATCTTCATTTCACCCACCTAAGATCATTTTTCATCTTCACAAGAACTCTTGCACTCAAGCTTCTCAAGCAAGCATTCAAGAACAAGGAAATTCAAGAAACCTCGATTGGAGTTGGTTCTTGCATGTTGCAGACTTCAACAAAGGATTTGCTAAGTGTTTGTACTTCATTTATTATTCAATCATCTCTTCTTTCCATTTCATCCCATTTGGGCCTGATTATCATCAATGGGGTTTGACTAACCCCTATCCTCTAACCCTAACATCTTTTTTCGTCTTTGGATTTGTTTTGTAGGTTGTATGTAGACTTGGAAAGGAATAAAGTGTTGAAGAGGGTACCATCATTCCATTCAAGTCAACTCAAGTCATCAAACCCTAGGTGGAACAAAGTGACAATTTGTAGGCCATTTTATGAAGATTCTGACACAGGTATTTGACATAAAGGGAAGTGCAAGTGGTGGCCCATAGAATCAAACCTTGAGACTCCTAAAAGTACTAGGAGGACTAGGTCACCATAATTGGAAACCTTTTCCCTATACTAGGCTTGAAAAGGGTTTTGACATTTTTGAATACCCTTTTAACAAAAACCCACTCCGAAAAATTTCCTGGCAGAAGGACTAGGTCACCCATTCTGGTGTAAGTGTCCCTATGCAGATTTTCGGTAGATTTCAGAACATCCTAGGAATCCTCTTTTGCAAGTTTCAATTCCTAGGTATACAATCTCTATATTTCTCACCTTCCTGTCAAATTTCATACATTTAGGTCATTTAGTCTAGTTTGCATATAGTTTGCATTTAATTTTGTTTACATTCCATAGTTAGTGTAGTTTTATTTCATTTCAACATTTAGCCACACTCCTCGCACACAACACAACCCTACTCAACCCATACCCTTTGAATGCAATTACCAAAAATCATATCATTAAGCGAAAAGAGAGTCATTTCTCAATCAAGAGCTCCTAGGTGAGAAACCCCAACGACCTAATTGGGAGAATCCCCTTTCCCTCTTTGAAAATATATTTTTGGTGGTTCATTTTGGTGAACTTGTCCATAGACCACTTGTTAATCTTCTGATTTTGTATTTCATCTTAGGATTAAGCTTGCATTGCATTAGGATTTTGCATTGTTTGCATCCCAAGGCTTGTTAAAAAGTACATTAGTGAAAAATTTCATAATAGATTGCAATTTGCATTGCATTTTAATTGAAAAAGTACACAAAAATCTGCATTTTCATTTTGTAACAACACTAGAAAAGCATACAAATTAAAATAAGCATTCAAAACTTTCAAAACATTGTCACAAAAATCATTGTTGGGACTAATTCACCACACTGGGCGACCTAGTCCTCTTGCATATTTGGGTATGTGCAAGATCACGATGGGTCAAAAAGTGGCAATATGATGGGTATGTGGCTGACGACTTTTTTGTTACCCAAAATTGATGAAACGAAAAGGGTTTTTAAAGGATATTCTCAGATTTCCACCAATATAAATTATTCGTTACTTTGAAAGTAATAAATAATTATTATTCATTTTCGATTGAATTATGACTAAAGTCCTAATTTTTAGGTTGATTGAAAAACATCTATAGCTTTCAAACGGTATCATATTTTTTGAATCCAAAACATGTGTCACATTCTATGCTTTGCATACTATAAGATCAAAAAGGAAAAAAATGAATTTCATGAAGCTTTGACCATGTTAAGGTGGTCAGATATACACGTCTTTATATTTTATAAAATTTATCATAAAAAAATTATAATTAATTAATTACTTGGAAAAAAATTACCAAAAAATATGCATCACATTGGGACATGAGTCCTCTACTTATATCTAAAATCTGATAATTTTTTTTTATCATTTTAATGTGGTTAGGGTGGTCAGACAGACACCTACTTCTTATTTTTTTCCTGAAATTTAAGTACTACTGTATTGAAATTTCAAATTTTCACCAAATAGATTTTTTTTTTTGTAAATAAACCTAGTAATTTAGAAACTACATTCAATTTTATATAAATTCTATTCTTACATATTTTTGAAATAATATAGATAACTTATTCAAATTTTTATGTCAAGTTTTCTAACTATGATTTTTTTGAATTTTTTGCCACTTAAGGGCCTTTTTTTCCATGATGATCCTGCACATACCCATTTCTGGTAGTCTTTTTTGTCACATTCAGAGCATTGTCTGCACTTCTATCTTTTGCAATTGCATTTATGTGTTTGTCTTCAGATTTACTCTTTTATTCATTTTTCTTGCATTTAGTGTGCTTTCACTATGGTTATGTCTTTCAAAAAGTTTTCGATGTTCTTCAAATCCCTGGTAGACATGTGCAGCTATGCCTTTGGCACTGATCCTAATGACCTTGAACCTACTCTTTCTCAACCAAATCCAATTGCATGTCCTCCTACCGAAGTTGACATCATTGGGGATGATGATGCTAGCATGACTCAGTTCCTCAATGAATGCCTTGACAATATTGAAGCCAATGCAGCCTTCTACCCATCCATGCAACAACCCCCATTTCCCAACATGTCATCCCTAGAGACATTTTCTTACCTCCATCCTGAAATAAATAATGAACCTAAGTTCCCTATACAAGGTGAACCCAGTTCATCTAATCCTGTCAGTACTCAACCATTTTACCATAACCAGACCACCCACCCTCTAATTAATCTTCAAAAAACCTATGGCAAAGGGTTTATGATTCTTAGAAAACAAGGTGGTGACACAACAAATGAACATGCAATACATAAATTTTATGAACAATTATCACCTGATGAACATACAATGGGAATAGTCTATCAAGATCCTCCTCATAATCGTAGGCCTCCTAGAGAATTTCTCAAGGTTTGTGATGATGGCACAATGATCTTCGATTCCCCTCACAATTTGGATGTTCTCCTTCCTAAAGAACGTCCCCCATTTTCTCATAAAATCAAAGACAATCCTAAGGTCATCTCAAGACCTCCTGCCTTAATCTCCTCCTTCAAAATTGGAAAATTCAACCGACGTAAGAGGCCATACAAATTATAGAAACTTAAACTTCCTCTTCATCCGCCTCCTAAATATGAGAGAAAATTACAAATACTTTTAAACAAAGGACTCATCACATTAACTCATTGTAATAGGTTGGTGATTTATCCTAAAGATGCTAATGTACCACATTGTGCTTACCATTGTTTTCTTGGCCATAGAAGCAATGAATTTCATCATCTGCGAGAGATACTAAGTAAGTCTCACTTCAATGGTGATAATTTCTTCCCCATCAAACCATAAACTACTCACATACACCTTACCATGTGATAGTTGTAGAACATTCCCTTATCAACATTACTTGATCTTTCCATCACCTATCTGAAATCATTCTTGCCTTGCACTCAATGGGGGCAAGAATTTGTTAGCCTTGTCCTAGTAATGCATTTTTCCTTGTCCCTTAGCTTCATTGTTCACCTCTCGCTTATACCTACTAAGATTAGGAAGCAAATGAATTGTTGAATGGTTGAATAACACTTGCCTTACTAGTAGTGTGTTTGCTTGTGTGTAATGTGTTTTTTGTGTACTGTTATGTTTGATGTTCCCCCTCTTTGTGACATTCTTCTATGTGTATCTTCATTCTTCTCTATGTTGTGCAAAATTTTCACTTTTCAATTTCCATTTTTCCTCTCATTTGGTGATGATGCAAGGAATTGAGACCACAATGTCTCCTTCATGCTGACCCAAATGGAATTATTTTCCTTTTCTTTTTTGCTTTTTTCCTTTTATTTGGGGATGATGTAAGGCATTGAGATTGCAATGTCTCCTTCATGTTGACCCAAATGAACTTCTTTTCCTTTTCTTTTTTCCTTCAATTTGGGGATGATGCAAGGAATTGAGACCGCAATGTCTCCTTCATGTTGACCGAAATGGAATCATTTCCT
Source organism: Sequoiadendron giganteum (assembly GCA_007115665.2). Lineage (NCBI taxonomy): Eukaryota > Viridiplantae > Streptophyta > Pinopsida > Cupressales > Cupressaceae > Sequoiadendron > Sequoiadendron giganteum. The sequence continues at coordinate 167,663,361 of VCHN02000014.1, read as the reverse complement.
TTTTCTTTCCCTTTTTGCCTTCCATTTGAGGATGATGTAAGGCATTGAGACTGCAATGTCTCCTTCATGTTGACTCGAAAAGGATCCTTTTTCTTTGTCTTTTCCCTTTTTCTTTTTTTGTTCTTTTGGGGATGATACAAAGCCTTGAGACATCTTATGTCTCTTCCATGTTGAACCAAAACAACTATTTATTCTCATTTAATTTCTCGCTCTTTGTGTCCTTCTAGTTCTATGTATTTGGGGAGATGATGACAGTTCTGAGATGTAAAAACAAACATTGTAGCAACGAACATACTGACCCCAAATCCATAGATCCCTTCTATGTTTGATGTTTTTCATTTTGGGGGCAAGTTTCCCCCTTTCCATTTTCATTTTCTTTCTCTTCACACGACGTCACCTTTCTGGGACACCCACTGATACATTTTGAGCCAATTTTCGATGAAAGTTCGTTATAATTTTGATGACTATTTATCAGAAATATTTTGTCAAAAAATTGACGAAATTTGAAACGTCAATTTTCTGACCCATGATCATCGGTTGGGTTCGAAAATCAACATTCCAAATTTCGTCGATTTTTCGACGAAATTACTCCGACGAAAGTTCGTCAAAATTCCGATGACCTTTAGTCAGAAATTGGGTCAAAATTTACTAGTGACCTATCTCTTGGTATAGGGCTTTCCAAGTAGGCTCTCATGTCCTTTCCTTTCTTTTTGCATTATTCCTTTATCTACTTTAAAGTCATTGGTCACAAAATAGTGTGTAGAAATTCCTTTAAAGTGGGGGCATACATTGGCATCATTTATTTTTATATTTGCATTTTTTTTATTTGTCCTTAGTTCCTAGTGTAGCCTTATCACTTTTATGATGTGTTTCTCACTTTGTGGATGAAAATGGGTTTAATTTCCTTCATAAGTGTGACTTATCTTAGCATATTTCATTCCTCTTAGCAGCCCAATGTGACACACTACATTAGGCCTAAGTTGTGAATTTTCTATTCTTTGATTGGTCCTCTCTTGGAGACATTAGACACAATGTTCCTTAATTCAAAGACCTCACATGAACTAAATAAGACTACTTGGAACACTATTTTTACATTTTACCATTTTTCATTTTTACATATTGCATTTTTTTTGCATACATGGCCACCTTGCATAACACAACTTGCATGCATGTGGTAACATATTGCATTTTTTCATGGGTTCTAAGCATATGAGGATTTTCTTGTCTCATGAACTGCAACCCTATATTTTATGGCATCTTATCAAAGTTACCAAGACGTATAACTTTGGTATGGTTGAGTGGGAAGCCCAACTAGCGGCACGAATTTCCCCATAGCCACCTTTGTGTGTGTGAGTGCATACCAACCATGTGTATGTATCTCACTCCTTTTGGGACTTCTCACCTGATGGATAACTAAAAGTCTCATCGCTCTAGAGTGAGTACACTTTCCTTTAAGATAAACAACCTAGATCTAATCCACAAATAGCTAGACAAATTGTCAAAGCTTGATTCGACTTTTTCTTTCTCTCCACTCTTTCACATCACTCCTTGCATGATATTTTGTGCTTATGTTCAATTTGACATGGGATCTTGATCTTGGGGGTTTGATCATCCCTCTTGCTCATAGTCATCTCACCTTACTAGCATGAATACATTGGGTCCCTCTCGACATGCATGATTCGACTACTTTAGTGTGAGTTTGAAGCAAGTTCATCCTCTCACTAAAGTGGGGGCTAAATGTATCACAAAAATGAGTAGCCTCAACACTTTTTAACTCATTTGGTCCTTTTCCCTTAGATTTTGGCTTTGGTTTGCCTTGATCTAGCCTTGAATTCTTCCAAATCAACAATAATCTAACGATTTTTTACAAAGGTGTTGTGAAGTTTTGTAACACACCTTCCCACTTTTCCAAGACCCTTCCAACACAATTCAACTAAATAATCTCTTTCTACCCCTTTTCAATCCTTATGCCAAAGTGTTGTAATGTATTTTCACACTTTCCTAGGCTTTTCATCAATAAATTAACCCCTTTTAATGATAAATTGGTCCCTTAATGTACTTTTAGGCCTGACTTAAGTGTGTTTTAGAAGGAAAGTCTCATAAACATCATTAAACACCTTCTAATTCTCAACCACCACTTGATTTTGTCCAAGTGGACTAGGTCGCCAACTTGGGAAATCTAGTCCCTTTAGGGATGAAATTCAAAATTAAAACAAACACCTAACGAAAATTTTCCTCAAAAACCCTAAGGTCGGCCTACCATGTGACATTTTTAGAAAATTAGGGAATATCTTGTATAAATAAGGGTTTTCATCTTCATTTCACCCCCCCTAAGATTATTTTTCATCTTCACAAGCACTCTTACACTCAAGCTTCTCAAGCAAGCATTCAAGCACAAGGCACTTCAAGCACAAGGCACTTCAAGCAACCTCCATTGGAGCTGGTTCTTACATGTTGTAGACTTCAACAAAAAATTATTTGGTAAGTGTTTTTACTTTGTTTATCATTCAATCATCTCTTATTTCCATTTCATCTCATTTGGGTTTGATTACCATCAATGGGGTTTGACTAAGGAAAACCCCTATCCTCTAACCCTAACATTTTATGTCTTTGCATGTATTTTGCAGGTTGTATGCAAAATTGGAAAGGAATAAAGTGTTGAAGAGGGTACCATCATTCCATTCAAGTCAACTCAAGTCATCAAAGCTTAGGTGGATCAAAAGGACAACTTGTAGGTCATTTTCTGAAGATTCTGACACGAGTATTTGATAGAAAGGGAAGTGCAAGTGGTAGCCCACAAAATCAGACCTTGAGACTCTCGAAAGTACCGAGAGGACTAGGTCGCCATCATTGGTGACCTTGTCCCTATACTAGGCCTAAAAAAGGGTTTTGACATTTTTGGATACCCTTTTAGAAAAAACCCACTCTGGTAGATTTTCTCGACAGAAGGACTAGGTCACCCATTTTGGTGTAAGTGTCCCTGTGCAAATTTTTGATAGATTTTAGATCCTATGACTCCTCTTCTACAAGTTTTAATTCCCAGGTGCACAATCTCTATATTTTTCAGTTTCCTTTCAGATTGCATACATTTAGGTCATTTAGTTTAGTTTTCATATAGTTTACATTTAATTTTGTTTACATTCCATAGTTAGTTTAGTTTCATTTCATTTTAGCATTTAGCCACACTCCTCACACACAACACAACCCTATTCAGCCCTTACCCTTTGAATGCAATCACCAAAAAGAATATCATTAAGCAGAAAGAGAGTCATTTCTCAATCAAGAGCTCTTAGGTGAGAAACCCTATGGGCCTAATTGGGGGAATCCTCTTTCCCTCTTTGACAATATATTTTTGGTGGTTCACCTTGGAAGATATGTGATTTGATTATTAGTTATCTTTTTAGGATAAGTAGGGTAGAAATATTTTTCTTAATGTTCGCTCTGTCAATTTGACCATCAACAAGCTTCACATCACATATCTTTATATCCAAATATATTTTCTTAATATGAGCCTTGAGCATCACCACACATACTGATGGGGAACAATACTTACATGAATCGTAGTGGGAAAGGATATTTATATTGATGATGATGCATTTCATGATGTATTTTATGTTCGTTCATTATCATCCAATATCCTTTATGTAGACATGGAAAATGTATAGGCTCGTTTTGGCACACCTGATCCTGATTACTAACAATGTTTCCTCTTAAATCACATCCTCAGTTGTTCATCACTTTCTATCTTCTAATTCAATAAATCACTATTTATTGGATTAAGTCTTCCTCTGTCAGTCATTAAATTAAACCAATTTAATTTAATTAACCTTACATCTCTATTTAATTAAATAAATCATTTTATTTAATTAAAATCTCTAAAGTCCTCTTATTAAATTAAATAAATTAAAACCTTATTTGATTTAATCTAACATATCCCTTCCTGATTAAATAAATCAAATCATTTCCTCTCAATTCTTGACTTAAATCAATTCATAAATCTAAGTCTAAATTGTCACATCACCTAATTCTTCATTAAGTTAATCAAAACATTGATTAAGTTAATCCTTCCCACTAAAATTCTCTAGAGAATGCAAATTGCACAATAAATCAATTACTTTGATCTATTAAATCTTCTATTTTCCCTCACAAAGCATCAAAAGGGAATATTCCTTATTTGAATTCAAAAAGGCCAAGTGGACTTGGTCCTTCCAACAAGGCATTCAATGCCTCTTACATGTCCTTGACCTTGAACCAAGTGACATTAAATTCATTCCCTTTCCCTCTTCAACATGTCATTTCTCAAATTTGAAATGCCACCTAAATGCATTTATTGGCACATTGGCCAAAACTTACACATTCCTCATCCAATCACATTTGGACAAGTGGCACAATGCCATTGGACTATCTTTTGTCCCACATTGCTTATTTCCACTATCTCTTCCAGAATTTGAATCTATAAATTGGAGACCTCTCCTCTCAATCTTCATCCACAATTCACATGCAAAGTTACTCTCTTCAATTGAGAACTAATTTTGCCCATTTCACCCAAGCATTCACAACATTTCACATTTTGCATCAAGGTTATGCTCAAATCTCTTTGGAGATTTGACCATTTTCCTCATCAACTTATATTGAAACCATAGGAATTGGGAAAGGGCCAATTGCAACACACCATTGGCACCAATTCCCCCATAAGATCATCATACTATTGACTAGATTAGGATTTAGTTTCTCTTATATTTGAGTTTTTGTTCTTCATTTCCTAACACTAGTTTTAATAGGTGGATTTCATGGGGAATCCTTCATTCTGTGCATGCATTTAGATCTAATACTAACAATGTTTGTCATCTTTGTGCATTTGCAGGTTTAGGGGTTCACACTTTCCATATATCATATTGCACAAAATGGGGGAGGTAAGATAATAGATTTCATATTTGATTTAGTGCTTATTAGATACCTACATAGTAGAGTTATTATTGTAGTTGGGATAGTTGATCATGTCTCTCAATTGTGTGTCTTCTCTCATTTTACTCTAGATGAGCTTGTAGTACTTGTAGCATAGAAAATTGTATGCTCTTGAAAGTAGTGAAAATTCACACTTAATTTGGACCTATTTTAGCACCCTTGCATTAAATACCCTTTTACATCATCATTAATACATCCCTAATACCCATTATTTTTGGATCTTGAGGCTTATTTCAACTAAAAACTTGAAAAATCATAAAAAAAACTCAAAAATTTAACAACCCACCCTAAAAATCTAGGGTGGGACTCATACGCCACCTTGGGTGTATGAATCCCCCTAGGTGGGACCCATACGCCACCTTGGGCGTATGAGTCACCCTAGGTGGGACCCATACACCAGAGGTGGTGTATGAGTCCCATTTGGGGCTTTTTTAGGGTTTGAGTGGGAAAATCAACTTTTTAATTCAAATTTTTGGTTGATGTTGGCTTTTGAGATATGAATAACAATAAATTAGGTGTTAATGCCTATATAAACAAGCTTCTAAGTCATTATTTCATCTAAGAAATAATTTTCAAGAGAAATTTCAAGATCCAAGCATTCATGATTCTTCAAGAATTCTTCACAAGAGCATTCAAGAACAAGTGACCAACAAAGTTGAAGCTTTGGAGCAGCATTATTGTGTTTTTATAGGTCTTCAAGCTCACTTTCATTCAAGATTTAGTATTTGCAAGGGTTGATAATGGATTTCTATGGTGAATCATGATCGATCCTAAGTTGGGGAGATGCAACTAACCATCAAGCCAAGCTTAATGACTTGTTTCCTAAGTGATTTCATCTTCCATTATCACTCTACATTCATTCTAAGAAATGTAAAAGAATCATTATGACTCATTTGGGTGATTAGAGATCTCTCAAAGTGAGTCATTGCATTCAAGCTTCATTCATGCATCTCATTCTTACACTTTAGAATAGGGTTACATTGTATTTTTGATTTCCTAATCTTAAACACATTTAAGGTTAACGTTTAAGTTCACATTTGCATCCAATTTTTTATTATCTCAATCAAGGTTTAATTAACGAACTTGGGGTTTGACCAAGGTGAAACCCCCATAATAAAATCAAGTATATATTCTATTTTGTAGGTATTTTTACAGATTTGGATCCGAAAATGAGTTTGGAAGGAAAGAGGAGGTGTTGAAGTGTAGATTTGAACTTTGAATTCCCAAAAAAGTGGAACGATATTGATACACCAAAAGTGGCATATGCGTTCCACTACAAGATTATTTTAGAATTTTGTAGGTTTAGATACCCTTTTTTCATAAACCTATTTCAGACCAAAAACCCTAATCTGGGATTGATACACCCAGACTAGCGTATGAGTCCCAGTGTACCAAAAATTTAGAATTTCTAGCAATTCAAAGCTCATTCAATCCTTCTTCAAGTTTCCATGTGCATAATTTTGAGATATTAACTCTTTGTTTTGATTTATATACATTTTTAGGTCATCTAGTTAAAGATTGCATCATAATAAGTTTAAGAATTTTGATTAGCATTGCATTTGTCTTTCCGAGACCTAGCTTGGTGGTGAACCCATCACTAGTTTATATTCAGCCCCTAGGACAACCCTATTGTCAGATTTATTTCTCTCCTCTTCATTGGATTGAGATCTCTAGGGTTATCCTTGAATGAGAGTGTTTGAGTTTTGTTGTTCTATCTTCAAAGCATAGAATCCAAACAAAAAAATTCCTTTTATTTTGGTGAACCTACATTTAGAACATCATAATTCTGATTTGGAGTGCATCATCATCCTAGAGTTAGCTTGCATTAACATTTCATTTCATTTTGCATTAGTTAATTGGCATTCTAGGGTTTTTTTTTTGCATTAGTGAAAGTGCATATAGGCTGCATTTTAACATTGAAATTCATATAAAATCTGTATTTTCACTTAGGTTATAGATTATATAACATAAAAAGCATAAAATCACTTAATTTTTTTTGAAAATTTTGCAAAAACTCCTCACTAGGACTCATACACCCATTTGGATGATTTAGTCCCAGTGCAGATTTTAGGCTGAGTTTTACAGAATTAAATTCTTTTTTTTTGTGTTCCTTTTTTATGTTGAAAACTTTTTGTTTCGGTTAGCATAGGTTCTATTATATTCAAATCATTATATTAAGCATAGTTTAGATTCATTGCAATTGTGGATAGATTTAGATTCTTGTACTTTTCATTCTCAGCATGAGTTCATAGTTCAATTAGATCAGATTACATTTGGCATTCATCAAAAAGAAAACAAAAATACTTATAAACTAATGAACCTCTTGGAGAAAGCATATTTATTTGACAATGTAAAATCTCTTTTTCCAAGTTAACCTAACCCTCAAGCCTTTTAGTAGTGATGACTTTGATATGTTACATGAAGCCCTTGAGGATTTCATCTCACAAGGTTCATCCATTGAGGCTTGTTATGATAAACCAAAACCAAGAGAAGTTAACATGATTCAACCTCAACTTATCCTTTACCCACCTTCACACAAACCTCAAACTAAAAACAATCCTGAGTTTACTCTATGCCCACCTAAGAACATTTGTTTGCAAATCAAGGAATAATACCATTTCTCATACATACAATGCTCAAAAAAAATTTCAACCAAAACAACTAACTCTAACAACCTTACTTTTTCCTAATTCCATTTTTCCTAGTGCTCCTCATTTAACTTTGCATAGTGGGAGGGAGTATGATCTTGTTGAACAACTTAAAAATAATCCTGCAAAGATATCCCTATGGGACCTAATTCATAATTCACCTAATTATGACACTATGCTTCAAACAAATTTACAACAAGTATAGTGGTTCCCCCTAGTACAAATGCAAATGATGTGGCAGCTCTCATACAAGGAATGAATGAATTTAATGTAGACATTATCTTTCATCAACATGAGCTCCCTCCTTTGAAATTAAGAAAGAAAAATGATGTCATCATGATCATAGCTATTTACAATAGATCAAGAAAAAAAATAACCCTTGTTGAAAATGGTTCCACTCTTAATGTGTGTAGTGTGACCCTTTTGGATAAATTCAGTGTGGGTAAGTCAAAAATTCAACCCAATTCCTTGTAAATTCATGGATTGGATAACATAGGAAAACAAATGTTGGGTGTGATTACTTTACCTATTACAATTGGAAAGGCTACCTTGTAGGCTCCTATTCATGTAATTCCTAATAATATTTCATATAACCTTCTTTTAGGGTGACCTTGAATTCATGAAATGCATGCAATCCCTTCAACTCTTCATCGTATAATGAAGTATGTCTACAACAATAAGGTATACCAAATTGAAATAGACCTTGAGCCTAAAAGTTTCTTACAAGATGAAAAATGAATGACAAGTCCTCTAAACACATTAATTCCAACATCAAACATATAACCTATAGAAAGAAGAAAAATAAGAAACAAAAACAATGTCGAAGTTATTAGACGATGATTTGAGTTCCTTGGAGTTCACAACTTCATTTATGGGAAAATATATAATCACAATAAAAAGAAGATGAAAAATATAAACAACCAATGATCATGTGAACACAAAACTCAAAATAAAACTCATTAGCATCTACCTCATCTACCCTTGAATAAGATACAAGGTACACACAAAACTTCAATGAGATAGATTATCAATAACCACCAAACCCAAAAGAAATGGAAAGACTTTATGGGAGACGTTATGAACTTATGAAGAATTTGGGTTATATAATGGAAAAGGATGTGGAAAGAAGGAGAAATACATCCATGTTCTCATAGAATCAAACACACAAGAAAAAAAAAGTGGTTTGGGATATATTTTCCTTCTAAGATAATACAAACAAAAAATTACCTTCACTAAACATCAGAACCATCATGTGTAAACCCAAAATTAATCTCACCTTGAAGCATCCTAAATTGCTTGATCTGACTTGTGAACCATTATGGAAATACTTTGAATGATGAATCCTTGAAAAAAATGCTAGGAGTTTATGAAAAACCATATACTTCTCATCAAAATAAATATGTTACATGTGCTATGATTAGCACCAAACAAAAAGATGGAGAAGAGGAAAGTGTTGTAAACTTTTTGCACACATTCCCCACTAAAAGTTGGGACCCTCTTTCTTGCTTTTTTGTTTTTGTTCTTGGTCTTTTGGCCCTTTGGTTTTTGGAGATTTGGTTGTCCTAGCATGTTCCAATTGGTTATCCTATTCGTGCGAATGCCCCTTGAGGGAGGCACTTTGAAAATTCTGCATTCTGGGATCTATCTCGAGTTTTTCATTGTTCTCAGGAAAATCCCCTCTATGTAAAATTCCTCGGTTTCCTTGGAAACCTAGTGATGGCTACTTTTCACTATGATCCAGATATTTTGGTCTTTCGCGGAATTCTGTTGTGACTGGATATCTCTGAGGATCCATTGCCTTATCGAAATCTCGGGTTTTGGTTTGACCTGTCTTGTCAACTGCATTAATGCTCGACTGTGCGACTTCTATGGTAAGTATTAAATCAATTTAGGAAGTTTTTATGCCATTTGAGTTTTATCACTTGCTTTGTATTGATCTGGAGTGCTTTATCCTGGGTTTTGTTGCTGGATTGTGCGTTTGGGATTGAAATTGATTGTTGGAATTGGGTTTTCTGGAAGCCATTTGCACTTAGCTTAGACTTAGGGTTTTCTTTCCAGCCTCTGTTGTTTTGATTTTTCTATCCTCATGGTATGTACATGGTGTTTTCTCCCTTCTTATGAATGAATTGAATTACTTCATGATTTGTGCATATGTGTTGTGAGTTAGAATGTTGATATGGTAGGGTTTGTCGATTGATGCTTGGGTTTCTAGTTTTCTTTTGGCGCCCTTCATATGGTTCGTGTTGCCTTGCTTTTGATTGTTGAAAGTGCATACTTCTTTGGCATTTTGGGTGTGCTTGGGGTTTGAATTCTTGCATGTTTGGGCATTGAGTATCTTGAAGTTGGGACTATTCCATTCTATTAGAGTATCAATCCTAAGTGAGTCTCTAAGCTTGTCTTTTGATTTCATCTCAAGGTAGCTTGCTTGTATGGACCGTAAAAAAACTTCTATAACCTTTGTGAACAAGCAAGTTGAGCCCAAGCTTATCCTGCATGCTCATGGTAGAATTTTAGGGTTTTGTGCCTAGAGCATCACTAGTCCCTCTCGATTTACCTTAAGGTGAGTTTCAAATTCAAAGATGATCTGTAGGAGGTTCAAATCAAGCTGGTTTCAAGGTCCAGATCCTCAAATTTGTGATCGTTCGATCAATTTGAGTGAGGTCACGAGAAAACATGGATATTTGGGTTTTCAAAGTCTTCGCAAAATTCCTTAAGTACTGGAATTCCCTGAATTTTTGTTTTATCTCTGTCTTCCCAGAATGTGCAGTGATCCAGATTTTTGCCTGCCTCATAGATTTCCTCTACCTCCAGATTTCCCTGATTTTTCCGTCACCTTGTCAATTTCCCCAAAATAGGCTTAAATTGTGAGAATTGCATTAGCTTCATTGGAATCCGTGGCTTTAGGATTTTTTCGAAAGTTCTTGGTTCCTTCAATTTCTCAGAATTTCTAAACTATTTCTATTTTCACAGATTTCCGTCTAAGGCGGATTTTCTTGAAGTCTTTCTGAAAATGAAGAATCAAGAGATTGTATGAGAGTTTGCTTGATGATTATGCATTTGATGATCAACTTTGACTTATTTTAAGATGTATCATGTGATTTCTTGGTTAATTTAATTGATCAAATGATTATTGGATGTTGTTTTGCTTATTTCACTAAAATCCGCTTGGTTAGGAATTCCCCAAAATTCCTCTCTGACTTGGATTCTGCGGGAGGGTTGGAAACCTGAACTTTGAGATGATTAATTTTTATGAGGTTTTGAGCATTTTTCTTATCATGGGAATTATATTGAAGATGAATTTGTCATTTGTGATAGACTAAATTGAATTCTATGCTATGGTGGATCTTTATTTTGGTGTCCTTGGTGTGTGTAGGCATAATCAAGTCAGGATATTGCTACATAGAGCAAGGGTAAGGAAATGAATCCTAATCCTGAGGGCTCAACTATCTCTGAGGCGGAAAGAGTGAAGATGGAGTTGAAGAGTAGAGTCCCTGAGAGTAAGATGACCTCCATTTGGTCAGGGATCACTGATACAAACGTTGGGATATGGAATTATGAATAATTCAAGGCAAGCATGGCAGCACAAAATCTCTCCTTGTTGGCTAGAAGAACATTGGAGTCAGGGTTGGCACATGTGGCTGGATTTCCTTCTATAGTCTAGTGTTATGAGTTATTGATTGAATGTTCCAAGCACTATGATAGGGGCACACAAAGGATAGTTGGTCCTCAATGAAGAATTGTGGAAAATCTCAATCGGGTGTCCATTTGTCAAACCATTGACACGCCTGATAGGTATCATGTTGTGGCCTTTGATATGGATGTAGCAAAGAAGTACTATGATGAGAATGTAATCAAATCCCAACAGGTTGGAAATTCTTGGCTGGAGAAACCCAAGTCCCACTTCTCCAAGTTGCCCAAGTAGTTGGTCAAAATTAAATTTAGGAAGGAATACTATGATGTTATCACACTCCTCAGCAGAGTGGTGGGATTGAAAAGTGCAGGAATGTTTGAGAATTGGATGTTCCATGTCATTGCTAGGATGGAACATGGTATAGACTACCACTAGGTAGGCATTATAAGTGCAATGATACCCCATGGATCATGTTGTACTCTTGGAGGTCACAAGACAGATATGTGAATTTGATGTAATTATGAAGAGGGGGAAGCATAAGACCGGACTTGGTAGTGACTTTCCTTTGAGGATAGGCAGTGATGAGGCCTGCCCCTCTATTAACTTGGCCCATGCTTCTGAAGAGGAGATGAGTACCTTGGGTCTTCCTTTCCATTCTAAGAGGTCTAGGTTTGACATAATTGCTGAAGCACAGAAGAAGGCCAGTAGAGAATATAGTCAAAGGGATGATTTAGAGGACTATTGGGCCAACATCAATGACAATTTTGAAGCCATAAAGATGAAGTTCTCTAGGCTACTAGTGAACTCGGTCCGACTATAAAACATAAAGGTTATTCCTAATCAGGTTGAGGAGGATGGAAATTTGGTTCAAGTCCATAACTTTGAAGTTGTAAAGGATAAGCTAGTTAGAGAGGTTGATTAGCCAGAGGAAGAAAAGACAAATTTAGAACAAATCATGAATCATGTAATTAAGTACACCAAGCTATGGCTCAAGCACAATATATTGGAGTTGGAGAGTGAGGGTGTGTAGTGCACCTATGATATGATGGGAGACTTGGAATCTCATTCTGCTTCTAAAGAATTTCTTGAAAAGGACCTCAAAGGTAAAACCAAGGTGGTCTCTCCTTTCAATATTAAAATTAAGGATGCTCAGGTAGAGGAGACAAGAAAAAAATAAAACCTATATCCAAGAAGAGGAGGCATGTCTCAAGGAGAAAGAAGGTTGAAGGAGATGAAGAAGGAAAGGAGGAACCAGATGCCAGTGTCCCTTTTCCCAAGAAAAGGAGGATATTTAGGTTGTCATAGAAGGAGAAGGAAAACTCTAAGGTAGATAAAGAAGTTGAACCCCCCGTGGTAGAGGTAGAGAGCTCAGGAGAGAAAACATAGGTATATACCAGGAGGTCAAGGAATCCATCTCCCAGGGATGGTGTACCAAAGGCAAGTGTTCTTGTGACTAATTTAACTGAACATGAAGATGCCCCTCCTCATGAGATTGGCAATGTGCCAGATGAACCAAAGGATGTTGAGGATCCCCAGGATCAGGAAGAGGAGGAATTTCAAGAGGGAGAACTCTATAATGTTGAGGCTGAAATAGAAAAAGTTATGCAATCTCCTTTGGTGTCTTATGGGGATTCACCTGTAGAGGTTCATGAGGATAGACCTCCTTGGAAGGAGGAACTACAAGCTAAGATTCCGTCACCACTGCATGAAAAAGGGGAGCATGACAAGGAAAAAGAGGATACAAATGAGAAGGTTCCTAAGAAGAAAGGTTTGGATGGAGATGCATCCAATGTTTAACAAGATGAATTAGGGAAATATGATGTCCAGCCAGATCCCATAGTCCTAGGATGGTTGGACAAAGAGTTGAAGAGCAAAAAAATTATGTTGGATGATACTCCTCCTAATTGGGATGAGTTACTAGAAAAAATTGGAAAGGGAAAGACAAAGAAAAAAGCCAGGATCATTTCCTGGATTAAGAGGGATGAAGCAAATAACAGAGTAGTCCACATTGCTACTCCTTGGATGATTAAGGAAGGAGGTGCAAAAGAAGCAAGAATTGAAGAAGGAGAATGATAAACTTAAAAGAAATTTTCAAGAGTTGATGAAACCCTTGCAATCCATTAGCTCCTCATCATCTGTTGTAGGCTTCTTACCACAAGAAACAATCATTGAGATAGAAAGGATGAATGTCACTTCCCATGTTACAATAGGTTGGTTATAGGGAGTACAAACCTAGGAAGAAAATTCCATCAAGGATATTTTGTCAACTGGTGGGGATGCTATAAGATTGATTGATTGGTTGAAGAATGTACTGTCCCAGGACAAAGAAGATATGGATCATTTGTTGCAAAAGGCTAGAATCATCATGAACTACACTGAAGAGAAGCTAGTGGGAGATGGAATTATTCCTTCTTCCAAAGTAGTAGAACCTTGGGAATTGTTTGAATTTTTATAGATAGGGCAAAGAGTTTTGAAGAAGGTGCATAAACAGGGGAGGCAGATTGAGGATACCTTCACTGAAATTTACAACAAATGTATCTCCTTCTTCGAGGTCATGACAGGGAGAAATAATTTTGTGTCGAAGCACTTAAGCCTTGAACAGTTGAGAAAATGGTGGTGAGAGGTGTATTCTCTGGTCAATGAGGACCATGTCACTGAACACCTGTTGGACAATGTAGCTACCTACCTTGTTGTAATTGATAAGTACAAAACCTTGAAGGTGGATTGGGATAGTGTGGTCAAGCAATCAAGGGATGACATTAAAACCATGGAAAGAGAATGAAGGTTTTATTTATGCCACCTATTACCGACTTGGAGAAGGTATTTTTTATGATACAGGATAGGGCGAATCAAGATAAAGACAAAAGGGGGATGTATTTAATGCAATGCTGCATCAAAATTTGTGCTTCCCCATTATTTCTCCTATTCCTTCGCATGCATTGGATTGGGATTTATTGGAGATCTCAGGCCGATTGGATGCAATTGGTGCATATTGCACATTTCATGTTATTTTCAATTTTCCTCTTTGTTGCCCTATTTTTGGTCATTTGATTATTGTAAACCTAATATGGGTCAACATGCCTTTAGGGTTTTCTATAAGTTTGGCATTATGCCTCATTTGTAGAAAGTTAGTTAGACAATTTTACATTGGAGCGAATTGTGATAAGAGCAAGAATTAGAGCTAGGATTTAGTTTATATTTCAAGAAAGTGTTGTAACAAAAGACTGAAATTGTTGCCACTTTGGATGATTTAATATAAGTAAAGACATTGTGATTTGGTGTCTTTCTTGTGTTGAGTTTTATCTGGCATGGTTCTTGATATTCTATCTTTGAAATTGCTTAATTTTATTTGATGTTAGATGATTTGATGATGTTTAGCATTTTATGCTTTAAGTGTTTGCAAAAATATCTATTCCATACTTTTTGTAGTTAGTTGATTGTTAGCTGGTTTGTAAAGTTAGCTTGGACTTAAATTTGTGCTTAGTTCTATAATGAATGCTTGTTAATTTTAGTTGCAATAGGGTTGTTTTTAATTAATTTTTATAATCCAAAAATATTTAATACCTTAGAAGATTGCACTATTTCTGTAAGATTGCAGATTTATCTTGGTCAAACAAGAGCTAGTTTATGAGGGATTGGTCCATTTCGAGCATCTTATCATTTGCATTGTCAATCTTAGAATTAAAAGTAGTCTTAGAAATCTATTTGAAACCCTTATCTTTTGTTATTTCTTTTATTATCTGGGTTAGATTTAGGATTTGAAGTATCAACATATTGCTAGATCTGATAAATCTGAGTCCAGTATTTGCTTGTAGCAAGGTCCCTTTGTGATTACCAACATTTTCACATTATCTCTGAGTTGTTTTATTTGCATTGTCAAGACCTGACATTAGAGAACTTGGGGTTATCTCTTGAGGATTTTTGATAGAGATTTACCTTTCAAGAGAGATAGGATATCATATTTTTTCTAAGTTGTTGTTGTGCAGAAAACACCATCAATAGAAAGTAGTGAGATTGACATAAACAAAGAAGAATACAACCCTAAATTTCCAAAACAAAATGCACTTCCTTTGGGAGATACCATGGATATACATATGGATATTAAAAATGAAGAAAAAGTGATTAAGATAGGAAAGTTCCTTGATGATGAAGAACAAGAGGAACATGCAACTTTACTCCATGACTTTCCCAAAAAAAATTCTTGGACTTATTCAGAAATGTCGGGAATCAACCTCAAGATTGTGACACACAACATAGTCCTCACTGAAAATGCTAAACCTATTAGAAAAAATATTTGAAATATGAATCCTAAGATAGCCTTGTTAGTTAAGGGAGAGATTGAAAAAATCCTTGAAGCTGGTTTCATATGACCTATAGATTATTCCCCTTGGATCTCAAACAGTTTCAGATCTACAAAACCCGATAATCATATTAGGATGTGTATGTATTTTCATGATTTGAATAAAGCATCCTTAAAAGATGATTTTCCCCTTCCTAATATTGACATAATAGTAGAATCGACTATTAGACATGCTTTGTTTACATTCATGGATAGATTTTTTGGATATAATCAAGTCTTTATCAACCCTCAAGATCAATACGAAACAAAATTTACAATTGTTTGGGGATAATTTTGTTGGGTCATGATGCCTTTTGGATTGAAGAATGTGGGTGCAACATATCAACGAGCTAGGAAATTGATATTTCATGATTACATACATAGGATTTTGGAAGATTATGTTGATAATATTCTATCCAAATCTTTGACTTGTCAAGACAATGTGAATTTCCTTCAGAAGATCTTTGAACAAATGTGAAAATACTTGGCATGAGATTGAATTTGAAAAAGTGTCTTTGTTGTAGATAGTGGAAAACATTTAGGTTTTATTGTATCTCACAAAGGCATTGAGGTGGACATGAATAAAATTGATGCTATAGTTAGCATGCCACCTCCTAGAAACATCTCGCAATTTCATACCCCACAAAGAAGAATTCAAGCCATCCTTTATTTTGTAGCATCCTTAGTAGATCAGATGTTACCATTTACACATCTCCTTAAGAAACATGTGTGCTTTGATTGGAATGAAGAAATTGTAAATAGTATTTTGAGAGTTTGAAGGATTATCTCACCTCTCCACCCATTTTACAACCCACTATACAAAATAAACCTTTCATCCTTTATACCGCAACATCAGCCCATGCTCTCGCAACATTGTTGGCTCAACAAGACGAGAATGGTAAAGAACACCCTATCTAAATTATATTAGTTGAACTTTGATTAATTATGAGAAATGATATAAAACTATAGAGAAACAATGTTTGGCTCTTGTCTTTGCTACACGTTGATACATTTCTTACTGAATGTTGAGATACATGTAATGAAAAAATTTGATCCTCTAAACATCTTTTTAGTAAAATAGATTTATCAAGATGCTTAGGTAAATGGGTTATGTTGTTAACAGATTTTGACCTTAAGTTTCTCTCACAAAAAAAAATTAAAGGACAAGCCTTAACCAACTACTTAGTGGATTATCCCTCACCTTAGGCATTACCTAATATAGAAATTTTCCTTGATGAGAATGTGTGGACTATTCAGAAAGATTCAAAGAAACACGAGAATTATACTTTGACAGATCTAAGTGTAGAATAGGCTCTGGTGTTAGGGTTCTAATAGTCTCACCCAGAGGGAAGCATATTCCCTTATCCTATCAGTTAAAATTACTATGTGCTAACAATACAATGGAATATGAAACATTAATTGCTGGTTTACATGCTATTTCAGCCTTGGGAATTCAAAATATTAAGATATTTGGTGATTTTCAATTAGTCATTAAGAAAATAAATAGGACATATCAAGCAAAGCATGACAAATTATCAAAATACAAGGATCTCACAATGAATGTGTTAGAGAAGTTTGAATCATTTACCATAGATAACATTCCATGAAAGGAAAATCAACATGTGGATGCAATGGCAAGTGCAACTTCTCTTATATCCCCTCAAGATCCTTCAAAGGATTTCACATTTATTGTTCATAGAATCATGAAACCATCAATTGAGTCCAAAGACAAAGAAGTATTATCAAAAACTATGGAAAAATCTAGTGAATGGTATACACTAATATTTAATTATTTAAAAGAAGGTACCTTTCCTGAGCTGACAAGTAAAAATACTCTTGATTGTCTTCGAAAACTAGCATCTAAATATATAATTCTTTCCAACATGTTATATAGAATATCCTTTAATGGTATTTTACTTAGATGCCTTAAAGAATTTGAAATCCCCATAGCACTTGAAGAAGTGCATGCAAGTGCTTGTGGAGGTCATTTTGGAGGAAGATCATTAGTTCAAAAACTCGTCTGCATGGGATATTACTAGAGACATATGGAAAAATATTTCTTTGAGTATATTAAGAGATGTCACAAATTTCAAGAACATAGCAACTTGATTCATGCTCCTGCTTTTGAACTACGGGCCCAAATTCCTATTTGGCCATTCTTAATGTGGGGACTAGATCTGATTGGAAAAATATCACCACCTTTCTCCATCGGATATAATTTTATAATCACCGCATCAAATTATTTCACAAAATGGGTTGAATCTATTCCCCTTCATTCCACAACAATTTATGTGATATGCCATTTCATATTGGAACACATTATCGCTCAATTCACACTTTTTTCCACATTAGTTTCCAACAATGGGACACCATTCAAGAAAAATGATGTGAAGAATTTCTTAAAAATGTTTAACATAAAAAATCTCTTTTCCACACATTACTATCCACAATCTAATGGTCAAGCCAAATCAAATAATAGAATCCTCGAAAAAATATTAAAGAAAACCATTAGCAAATATAATAAGGATTGGCACACATAGTTAACATATGTGTTATGGGCCTATCATACGAATGCTACATTATCCACATGAACTACACCTTATAACCTCATTTATGGTATTGAGGCAATAATGCCCTTGAAGTTAGAGATTCCTAAATTAAGAATCACTCTTCAAGGACTTATTGATAATAATTCTTATGAAGAACAACAATTACATTAGCTTGAAATGCTTGACGAACATCGAATTAATGCTCTTGAACACCTTCAAGCTTACTCTAGGAGAAAGAAGCGTAGCTATAATGACAATATTATCCCTCGATCATTTCATAAATGTGATCTAATATTGTGTGAGAATCAATGTAACATTAACACCGATTTGATTGAAAAAGGAAATTTCAGCCCTAATTGATTAGAATCTTATATAATTAATGCAAGTTATGGGTCTGGTGCATATACGCTAACAAAAATGGATGGTACACCTCTTAAAAAACCTATTAATGATGCACACTTTCACCAATATTATGTCTAATCTTCTTGAATATTGTTAATTATAAAGAAATGATGTTAGAGTTAGTAGATGATAGTTTATGTTCTCTCGGATTGCTTCACTCTTGAAAATCAATTATTTGTGTGTCTTGGATACTAAAGTTATTATTTAAATGATTTTAAAATGATTAATTTAGGTTTCATTCTATTCAAGACTTATTTTGTGTGTTATGTTTGATTAGATCCTTATATGCATTAGATGAATTTAATTTATCATAACATACTTAATCACAATGTCACATCTAAGAGAAACTATAATAATTTTTAATTAGATTGCACAAATATGTTAAATCATGGAGAAATTCATTAAATAGTCATACACAGATTATTTGATCAATCACATTGCTATTTAACATTAAAAAAATAAAATATAAATCAAAAAACATCAAATGATCATATATATAGATATATTGAGTACATGTCATCAATATACATATAATGCTGCTATGGTCTGTGACTACCAGATCCCTTGGGATATGGTGCTCACATTTTTTTAGAGGTAGTCCATCGAGAGATGGTGGTATTGGATCATGATCATGAGCCAACAAGTAAATCCAGAGCATACTGCAGACCATCTGGTCGTCCAATGGCCTCCTTGAAATCCTCTTCTAGACAATCCCTCTCTTCTTGTAGCCTGGCTACCTCTACCTGGAGTCTGTCGACCTTCGTTGTGGTTCAAGATGACTGAACCTCATCTTAGGAAGCCTCGGCTTGGTGGGAACGCCCCCTAAAACCTTCATATGTTTCCCTCAGCTTGACATACAGCTCGAACAACTTTGGGTCCCACTCCATGACATGGATGTGGGAAAATAGTTTGTAGCAGTGACATCCTCGTAGATTGACAGAGGCACTATCTCCTCAACAACTTGGTGATAGAGATCATGTAGGTCACTCATAGCCCCTACAAGATAGAAATCATAAATATAATCAATAAACATCATGATATATATAGTCATAAAATTAAATCATAAATTATGAAGTTAAGCATAAAGCATAGCAACAAATAAAATATCATCACCTAGCTCTTCAGCTAGTTGTGTAATGACAACCTCATCATGTGCAGGAGGCATGGAGAATGTACTAGCCTCTCCATGGTTTAAGGTATTGGTGCATGTTGCAGCTGCTGACTATGATCTAGTCACATCAATGGAAGTTGTCTCTCTCCACTCATGGCCCATTGGATCCTCATCTCCTTTATTGTCCCCCTCACTCATCAGCCACTCCTCCTTTTCCTCCTCCTCATTCTCCTCCTACCCATCATAATCAAGTTCTACAACATCATGATAATCATCATCTATCACATCTATATTCAAATAATTTTGCAACCCTGACCCTTGTCTCCTTAGCTCTATCCTCCTCCTCATCTCTCTGATTTGGGAGTGGCCTTGCATAGCCTATCGGCTCATCCATTGCGAATATGAGAGTTTATTGTGTTGCTACCCACCACTCCTCATATGCATCTATGGTAACAACGCCATCAATGTTAGAGACTAGAGTGTTGGAAAAAAAAGGATA
The DNA here is from genome assembly GCA_007115665.2 of Sequoiadendron giganteum. NCBI lineage: Eukaryota > Viridiplantae > Streptophyta > Pinopsida > Cupressales > Cupressaceae > Sequoiadendron > Sequoiadendron giganteum. Next base: position 167,643,217 of record VCHN02000014.1, on the reverse strand, counting down.
AACAACTGAGAGGCGAGGGGTGAATCAATTGCTACAAAATTGAAACTTATTCAACCTTTAATCTCATATTTGATAATTAACAATGGAAGAATAAATCAACAGCACATCAGAAACACATGAACACCAAGATTTTATACATGGAAACCCTGTTAGGGGAAAAACCACGGTGGATGTTAGTCCACAAGATTATACCCTGTTAGAAGTACAATGAAAAATGAATAGGGAATGCACATGCATTTAGGCACACTACCTAGAGCTCACTATTCAAAGGGAAGGCTCATTGCCTTACATAGAACAATTAGATTAAATCCATCTGATGAGGTTGAACTAAGAAATTATCTTCTACAAAATCCTGATGACAGTTCCGATTAGGCATAGAAACACTTCTTCACACTTCGCTCAATATTCTTCACAGTTTGCTCTGAAATCAAATGATCTAATCTTTAATCACACATACACTTTGTATACATTCACCAAGTATCCCTCACCCACTTCAAAATAAAGAAACAATCACTCTTATATATCCACCACATGAATTTACATCAACAACTTTGTCGGCCACCAATAAAGAATAGATGAATTACAAAATATCGGCCCAATTCATGAACAAATATCAATGCGCACCAACCTAAGTCGATCACAAGATAAACAAGACCTAAGTCAACATCCTCGAACATGCCAAACATTAAAATATTAATCCACAAGGATCCACAACATGCTACCACCATCATGTCAGCCAAGAACATGAAAACCTTAGACACAAAAAGGAAAATCTTCGATCATGAGCACATCGATCAACGTGTACATACCACAATGATAGAACATGATCTAGAAACAACACTGAACATCACAGAAACATACACAACAACTCATTTTACTAGAATTGCATTCTCTTCTTGTATAAACACTTGCTACAGTAACATAATAACTATAGGAACTCAAAAACTCATAACTTTCTCCAATCTTGATGTGTACCACCAAAATTTTTGGACAACACACTAGGTAGGCTCAGCAACAAACCCTTTGATGTAGGAATTCTGATTACCAACTTACATAACTTACCACCATCCTGATCAATACAGCTTCATAGACTGCCTACAACATATTTATTCTAATTTTCTCAATATCCTTGACATTACAACCTTCAAAATCATCAATGTTAATAGTTTTGACATCAATGATAACCACATATCAGTAACACAACCACAACATCCAAAAATATCCCCCTTTGGAATTGATGGAAATAAATGATGTGAAAAATACCATCAACACAACTAACTCTTCACACAGTATTCTTCTCAGGTCCTTTGTTCTACACTTCTCCCCCTTAGATTTTACAAGGTTTTTCACATTACACTTCTCCCCCTTTGACATAAATGGAAAAGTTACACAAGCTCTAAACCACATATCATCTAAATCATCTGACCACTCCCCCTACTCCCCCTGAGTAGCATCCACCACAACATCAATCTGAAATAAGATCCGACTATGAGTGCACAGATTGATGCAAAGACTTGCATCTTAGTTCAGATTAGGAGGAGAAATCACCCCTAACTTGCTTCTGAGATACTCAAAAGTATCCTTCGGTGAAAATTTAGTGAAGCTATATGCAATTTGTTCCTTAGTGGGCACATATTCCAATCTGACTTCTTTATCACTCACTTTGTCTCTCAAAAAGTGATACTTGATAGATATATGTTTTGTCTTTGAGTGTAACACCAAATTTTTGGAAATTTTTATGGCATTTGAATTATCACAAAATATAGCAATAGACTCATTATAATCAATTTTTATATCTCTCAGCATCTATTTCATCCATAATACTTGAGTGCAATTTTTTGCAGCAACAATATATTCTACCTCAACAGTGGATAAGGAAATGGAATTTTCTTTTTACTTAGCCAAGACACCAACTTCTTCCCTAAGAAGAATGCACCACCACTTGTAATTTTCCTATCATTCACATCTCCTTCCTAGTCTATAGTAAGATCATCATCCTTAGGATACCAAAGAAAAAAATCAACTGTTCCTTTCAAGTATCTGAAAATCCTCTTTATTGTAGCCACATGTGATTCCTTTGGATCAACTTGATATGTAGCAGCCATGCACACAACATTCATAATGTCTGGTCTAGTATGAGTCAAATATAGCAATCCACCAATTATTGACTTGTACCTTGTTTGATTAGCCTTAGGAGAATCATCATTCTATGTTAACCTGCATCTAGTTTCCATGGGTGTACCAATTGGTTTTGAGTCTTCCATGCCAAAAAATTTTAGTAACTCTTTTACATATTTGAACTGAGATATGAAAATTCCATCATCTAACTGAGTTATTTGTAATCCTAAAAAGAATTTTAGATCTCCTATCATTGAAATCTCAAACTCACTTTTCATTTCATCAGTAAACTTCATGCATAAGTCATCATCACCTTCAAAAATGACGTCGTCAACAAAAAATTCATTAATCAACTCTTTATCCTAATCCATCTTGAAATATAGATTGATGTCAGTAGTACCTTTATTGAATCCAAGCTTCAACAAGTATTTATCCAATCTTGCATACCAGGCTCTAAGGGCTTTTTTGAGTCCATATAGTGCTTTCTTCAATTGACAAACCATATCTTTTTGATCAGTTAGTTGAAATCCATCTGGTTGCTCAACATAAAATTCTTCTTCTAACTTTCCATTAAGAAATGCTGACTTCACATCCATTTGATAGACTTTGTAAGTTTTGAAAGTAGCATAAGTAAGAAATAACCTTATAGCTTCAATTATGGCAAGAGGGGAAAAGGTTTCTTCAAAATCAATACCTTCCATTTGTGAGTATCCTTTACATACCAATCTTGCTTTATTTTTGACAACTTCACCTTGTTTATTTAGCTTATTCCAAAATACCCATTTGGCTCCAATAACATTTTATCCTAAGGTCTAGGAACAAGAGTCCATGTATCATTTTTCTCTACCTGCATCAGCTCTTCCTCCATTGCTTCCATCCAATATTCATCTTGACATGCTTCATTGACATTACTAGGCCTAGTCTTGGAAAGCAGGCAATATTCTTTTGTAATTCTTCTTCTAGTTTGCACACCTTTGTTCTTACCTCCTATAATCTGATTCTTAGAGTGATTTAACTTTACATACCTTGGAACTTTTGGATTTTCTCTAACTTTTGGTTCTTTTGTTATTTTTTCTATACTTCCACTAGCTTCTTCATGATTCTCTAGATTCAACAGAACAATTTGAAATTGATTCTGTGTCTGCACATTCTTTCCATTCTCAATACTATCTTGTTGGTCATTTGATTCATATCCATAGTATTTGGATGATCTAACAGTTTCTTCATCAACTCTGACATTTGCACTTTCAACCATTTTATTCAATCTTCTATTGTAGCACCGGTAGGATTTTCTCTTAGTAGAGTAACCTAGAAAGATTCCTTCATCACTTCTAGCATCAAACTTGCCAATATATTCATCTTTCTTAATATAAAATCTACTTCCAAAGATTTTGAAATACTTAATAGTAGGCTTATAACCAAACCACAACTCAAAAGGGGTCTTACCAAATTTACCATTAACATTTACCCAGTTGATAGTATATACAACAATGCTTACAAATTCTCTCTAGTAGATATGCGGTACATTACCTTCCAACATCATAGTTCTAGCAACATCTAGAATTGTTTTGTTCTTCCTTTCAACAACTCTGTTTTGTTGAGGGGTCCGAGGAATAGATAACTGTCTTTTGATTCCATGCTCTTCACAAAATGTATCAAACTATCGGGAAGTGAATTCACCACCTCTGTTTGATCTTAAGAATTTGACCTTCAAACCTATCTCGTTTTCTGCCAAAGCCTTGAAACATTTGAAATTTTCTAGTGCTTCATGTTTTTCTCTCAAAAAAGCAACCCATATCATCCTAGAGTAATCATCAATGATCAACATAAAGTACCTTTCTCCTTGTAGACTTCTGATTCTGGATGGATCACATAGATTAGTATGAACCAACTCTAGCACTCCATTAGAATGATGTTGTTTTCTCCTAAAATAAATTATTGTCTGCTCTCCCATATGACATTCCTTGCACATAGTGTTAGTAGGCTTGAATAACTTAGGTAGATCTCTGACTGCTTGAGTGGAGCTTACTTTGACAATGTTATCAAAATTGACATGACACAGCCTCCTATGCCATAACCAGCTTACATCAACTTGAGAAATTAAGAAAATTTCACTAGAAGCACTTACATGAAAAATATTACCTCTTGTCTTTGTACTTTAAGAAATTACATTTCTAGAGCTTCCCAATATCTTGCACTTATCATCTTTGAACTGAAGATTCTATCCCTTTTCTTCCATTATTCCAACACTCAAAAATTTATGCTTCAATCCTTCAACATAAAGAATATCATCAGTATTGCATTTACCACCAAGAGAAATAGTGCCTCTACCACAAATCACACTAGCATCTTTATCTCCAAATCTTACAACACCACTATCATACTTTTCCAAGCTTAGAAACTTTCTTTTGTCACCAGTCATATGATGTGGGCATCCGCTATTAATCACCCATTCATCCTTTTCATCAATTATGTCTACAAGAGCTTTCTCAATATTCTAATTGTTAGAAGATTCAGTGGACACCGTACCATTTTCCTTGATAGAAATGAATACCCATCCATCTTCATTTCTAGTTTCTTTATCAGATTCATCATCAGTAAAACCTTTTTTAGCATAATAACATTTCTTTTGAAATCTAGACTTGTCAAGTTTATACTTAGAAACTCTTTCAGGACACCTTGATGCAAAATGACCTATTTTACAACAAAAGAAACATTTAATAAGAAAATTTCCTTTGTACTTACCATGTCATCTGGATTCTCTTTTCACAATCAATGCTTCTAGTTCTTCTAGCTCTCTTTCTTCATCTTCAATCTATCTCATCTCATCTTCATACTTGAATGTCTTTCTAGAACTTTCTCCCGGATCATATATTTGTTGGTTTTTTCCAAATATAGTAGCTTTAAATGCAAAGTTTGTCTTAGGAGTAGACTTACCAAATTCACTCAACTCAAAGGCGGAAAGTTTACCAATCAACATGTCTTTTGTTACATTTGTTACTATCCTGAGTTCCTCAATAGCATGAAATTTGATTTTGTAAGAGGCAGGCACTGATCTTAGCACTTTAGCCACAATCTCATCTTCTTCCATAACTCAACCGACACACCTGATACCCATCACTAGTTCATTTAACTTCTACATGAAAGAAACAATGTTTTCATCTTCACTCATCTTCAAGTTCTCCCACTTTCTTTTCAAACTTAGTAGATTAGCAATCTTCACTTGTGCATCTCCTTCATACAATGTCTCGAATTTATTCTAGATATCATGTGTTGTCTTCAGACCTATCATATTTTTCATCTCTAAATCTATCAAAGAACTTGGCAATGCTTCTATAGCCCTAATATTATTTTCAGCTTCTTTGATCTCATCAAGAGTAGTGGGACCATTCTAAGGAATATTATATTTGTTCTTTGTAATCTTCCAGAAGGGTTCACCAATGCACTTCAAATGACACTCTATTCTGACCTTCCATAGAGAGTAATTTGTACCATATAATCTAGGACTATACTTATTGTATGGTGCCATCTCATATCACCTCAAGCTACTAAACTTCTTCAAAGGAACCAATTTTGATACCAATTGTTGGGAAAACAAGGATAGACAACTGAGAGGGGGGTAAATCAGTTGTTACAAAATTTAAACTTATTCAACCTTTAATCTCAGATTTGATAATTAATAGTGGAAGCATAAATCAAAAACACATCAAAAACACATGAACACAAATATTTTATATGTGGGAAACCTGTTAGAGGAAAAACCATGATGGATGTTAGTCCACAAGATTATACCATGTTAGAAGTATAATGAAAAATGAATAGGGAATGCACATGCATTCAGGAACACTACCTAGAGCTCACTAATCAAAGGGAAGGCTTGTTTCCTTACATAGAACAATTATATTTAATCCATCTGATGAGGTTGAACTAAGAAATTAGCCTCTACAAAAGCTTGATGATAGTTTTGGCTAGGCACAAAAATACTTCTTCACACTTCTCTCAATCTTCTTCACACTCTGCTATGAAATCGAATGATCTAATCTTTATTCTCACATATACTTCACATACATTCACCAAGCATCCCTCACACAATTCAAAATGAAGAAAAAATCACTCTTATATATCTGCTACATGAATTTACATCAAAAAAAAATTCAGCCACAAATAAAGAATAGATGAATTACAAATTGTCAACCCAATTCATGAAAAATATCAATGCACACCAACCTAAGTTAGTCACAACATAAGGAAGACCTAAATCAACATCCTCAAAAAATCCAAAACATTAAAATATTAATCCACAAGGATCTGCAACATGCTACCACCATCATGTTGGCCAAGAACATGAAAACCTTGGACACACAAAGGAAAATCTTCGATCATGAGCACATCGATCAACAAAAACATACCAGAATGATAGAGCATGATCTAGAAACATCACTGAACATCACAAAAGAATACAAAACAACTCAATCTACCAGAATTGCATTCTCTTCTTCTAGAAACACCCGCTATAGTAACAGAATAATTGTAGGAACTTAGAAACTCTTAACTTTCTCCAATCTTGATGCGTACCACTGAAATTTTTGGACAAAATACTAGATAGGCTTAGAAACAAACCCTTTGATGTGTGACTTCTGATTACCAACTTACAAAACTTACCACCATCCAGATCAACATAGCTTCACAGACTACATGCAACATATTTATTCTAATTTTGTCAATATCCTCGACATATAAAACCTTCATAATCATCAATGCTAATAGTGTTGACATCAATGAAAACCACATATTAGTAAAAAAACCATATAATCCACCATAGAGGCATATATTGATCCTCATAATCGAAGAAACTGTAGAGAACATTATCAGCGGTGAATCATCTAGTGTTGCTAGGCCTCCGAGCACTTCAAATTGATTTCTTGAAGAAGGGTCATGCCATCGCTGGTATCTATACCTTTTCAAAATATTGCATGACACAATCATATTAGAAAGGTCATACTACATAATCATGTTTTCCTATCAAAAAATCTTCCATTTGTAGTCTCCTTAACTAACAGGCCTCGATCGACCACTATGATATAAGTTGGTAAGGTCTCCATATGATCTCCTCCTCATCCAATGGTCAAACCTGGCCCTCCAAAAATGAAAATCCTTGTATTTCTATAGTTGCCTTAGTGGATAATTGAATGTGAAAGGGTACCCTAGGGTTCATTTACATGGAAAAATTGTCGGCCTAGTCCATGTGATATGCTCTAGGCACCACACCTGCAATAGTGTATAGTACACCATACTATCGACCTGATGGAATGAAAATCACCCTAGATCATATTATAAGTGCACAAGGATACTGTGCCCCCAACTATATACAATTCTCTTCCCTTCTATTCGTTGGATCATATGAACTAGTCCCTGGGCTCTAGATGTGCTCCACAACCATCAGGGATGAGTACTAGTACCACAATAAACATCATAATTTGTGCCACAAGTGGAGCTCACGAATATAGTAGCCATGATAGCTCGATCTTTGGCCCCATGATGTCATCATGAATCATATCTCCAAGATAGTACTATATGTCATATTTCATCTTGAAAAATGGTCAATCCCCTAGAAAGCATACCCTCTCACCCCAAATCAAAACTTAGAGAATGTGATGGACGTCCTCTATAGTGATTGTCATCTCACCGGTCAGGAGATGAAACATGCATGTATCTGCATCCCACCACTCTGCCAAATCCATAAGCATAGCATCATGGTACCTCATTGGGGTCATAAGGTATGCCCAATAAAAACCTATCATGTGTAATATATCTTCTCTGCTAAAAGTGTTGGGGCTAGGTCTCAAAGGCGAAAATTTTGTCTGTCACTAAGACATTGTCATGATTGCAGTGAGATCTGACAAAAAGGTAAAAATATGTCCTATAAGAATTCTAAAATCTTAAATCTACACATGGGTAAGTGCACCAATATGTGAGACAATTTTGGCTCTTAAGATGCTACTTTTTTTTCTTTTGAAATCAGCAAAATCTGATTTGCACGAGAAAATGAAGATAGTTACACTCAAAATTTCAAGATGCGGAAAGAAAAAAAGTTGAAGTTCTCTGAGTCTAGTTTATAAGCTACTATTTTGTTTTGAAATTAATGAAGATTAAGGGTCTCAAAAAGGTGGGGGCCCAAAAGAGGTCTTGTTTTTAACAAAAAAATAGCATAGCGCCTGAGGGCTCCCCCCTTTTTGATTAACTTTTTTTTATAATTTCAAAAATCCCAATGGTGAGAAAAAAACTAACACCATGTAGTTTATCCTCCTTATTTCAGATAATTTTTTTAATAAATATATAATATTTTATGAATTTTCAAAGTGGACACATCCTGAAAAACTAAAATTTGAGTGTGGTCCCCCCCTATTTTTTTGCAAACTAATCGAAAACTGATTATTATTATTTTCATCATGTGTAGAATGGAGTCTAGTTTCAAAAAATTTAATTCTTTTCACATTCCAATGAAAGTGTAAAAATCTATCCTAAACCTAGTACATGTTGGTTTTTGACCAAAAACAAAGGCATTTACAATAGAAGCCATGGATCAAAACCTTAACTAAATCAAAATGATTTTTTTTTATATATTTAGATAGCTAGGAGAGAGGTTAATATTATCACAATTTTTTATAAACATGCATTGAAAGAAGTGCAAATGAGACGGGGGTCACAGAGGAAAATATGAGAAAATTTGGAAAATCTTGTTAAATAACACGTCCAAAGTAGGACATTTGGCGAGCACCAAATTTGGTGCTCGCCAAATGACTCATCACATTTGGCATGTGCCAAATGACTCATCACATCTGGAATGTTCCAAATGACTCATCACATTTGGCATGCGCCAAATCTGATGAGTCATTTGGTGAGCACGAAATGGCCCGCTTTGCACAGAACTAGAATTTCCCCTCTTTGGTGAATAACTTTGATAATGCTTAAAGGGCACAGTTTATTAATGCAAATGGATAGTTGAGGTTTGAGGTTTTAATTTTCATACCTTCTCTAACTTGTTACAATAATTGGAAAACTCTTCAATGCGCGAAATGTGATGAGTCATTTGGTGAGCACCAAATGGCCTACTTTGCACAGAACTAGAATTTCCCCTCTTTGGTGAATAAATTTGATAATGCTTAAAGGGCATAGTTTATGAATGCAAATGGATAGTTGAGGTTTGAGGTTTTACTTTTCATACCTTCTCTAACTTGTTACCATAATTGGAAAACTCTTCATCCCTCTGAAGTCTCTATCTCTCAGGTCTCACTCCCTCCCACATGGCCTAGACTACTCTCAGCCCAATCCCCTCTATTAGGTCTCTTTCCCTCCCACATAGGTACCTAAATAAATCTATCTCAATCCAAACCTCTTTCTCACTCTCCCTCTCTCTCCCTCTTTGGTCTTTTAATCTTTCTCACTCCATCTCCCTCTCTTCGGTTGTTATCTTTCTCTCTTCATCTCTCTCTATCTCTCTCTCTCTTCGTCTCTCCCTCCTACCCCCTCTCCCTCTCTTAGGTATGTCACTCACTCACTCCCTCTATCTCTCTCCCATTCCCTCTCTCTCACTCACTCTATCTCTCTCCCTCTCTTTCTCACTCTCTCTCGAGTATCTCCATCCCCCCTTTCTCTCACTCTCTCCCTCTCTCTTAGGTATCTCCCTCCCACCCCCTCTCCCTCTCTCTCTCTCTCAAGTATCTCTGTCCTACCCCCTCTCCCCCTCTCTCTTTTTCAATTCCCCCCCTCCTACCCCATCTCCCTCTCACAATCACTCACTCTATCTATCTTCCACTCCCTCCCTATCTCACTCCCTCTATCTATCTTTGTCTACCTCTCCATCTCTCTCAAGTATCTCCCTCCCACCAACTCTCCCTCTCTCTCTCAAGTCCCTCTCTCTCTTATGCCCTTTATCTCTCATGCACTCTATCTCTCTCCCACTCTCTCTTCCTCTCTCTCTATCAAGTCTCTCCCTCCCACCCACTCTCCCTCCCTCTTTGTCTCTCAGGTCTCTCCCTTCTACCCCCTCTCCCTCTTTCAGGCCTCTCTTTGTCTCTCTCACTCACTCCCTCTATCTCTCTCCCACATCCTCTATCTCTCTCTCACTCCCTATATCTCTCTCCCTCTCTCTCCCCATCTCTCAAATATCTCCCTCCTACCCCCTCCCACTCACTCTCTCTCCCTCTATCTCATGTATCTCCCCCCACCCCCTCCATCTCTCTTGAATTCCTCTATCCTAAGTAACCCCTCTCCCTCCTACCCCCTCTCCATATCTCAAGTCTCTCTCTCTCACTCCTTGTATCTCTCCCATCCCTCTATCTCTCACTCCCTCTCTCTCCTACTCTCTTAGGTATCTCCTTCCTACCCCCTATCTCCCACTTTTTCTCCCTCTCCTTCTCTCTCAGGTGTCTCCCTCCCAACCTCTCTCCCTCTCCCTCTCTCTTAGGTTTCTCCCTCCCACCCCCTCTCCCTCCCTCTCTCTCACTCTCTCTCCATCTCTATGTCTCTCCCTCTCTCTGTCTCCAACTCCCTCTCTCTCTCCCACTTTGTCTCTCTCCCTCCCTCTCTCTCTCTCTCTCCCTCTATCTCTCTCCCACTTTTTCTCTCTCCCTCTCTCTAATGTCTCTCCTTCCCACCCTATCTCCCTCTTTCTCTCTCTCAAGTATCTTCATCCTACCCCATCTTTCTCTCTCTCTTTTTCAAGTCTCTACCTCCTATACTCTCTCCCTCTCACAGTGACTCACTCCCTTTCATACTCTCTCTCCCTCCCCCTCTCCCTATGATTCTCTCTCAATAATGTCCCTCCCACCACCTCTCCCTCTCTCTCTCAAGTAGAGGGTTTAGGGATTAAGGGTTAAGGGTTGAGGGTTGAGGGATTAAGATGGTATAGGGGTTGAGGGATTAGGGTATAAGGTTTAAGGGTTGAAGGTTGAGGGATTAAGAGGGTATAGGGGTTGATAGATTAGGGCTTAAGGGTTAAGGATTAAGGGATTAAGAGGGTATGTGGGTTTATGGATTAGGGTTTAAGGGCTAAGGTTTGAGGGATTAAGAGGGTATAAGGGTTGAGGGATTAGGGTTTAAGGATTTAGGGTTGAGGGTTGAGGGATTAAGACGGTATAGGGGTTGATGGATTAAGAGGGTATAGGGGTTGATGGATTAAGAGGGTATAGGGGTTGAGGGATTAAGGTTTAAGGGTTGAGGGTTGAGGGATTAGGGTTTAAGGGTTGAGGGTTGAGGGATTAAGAGGGTATAGGGGTTCAGGGTTGAGGGTTGAGGGATTAAGAGGGTATAGGGGTTGAGGGATTAGGGTTTAAGGGTTAGTGGTTGAGGGATTAAGAGGGTATGGGGGTTGAGAGATTAGGGTTTAAGGGTTAAGGGTTGAGGGTTGAGGGTTGAGGATTAAGAGATATAGTGAGATAGGAACTAAGGGTTGAGGTTGAGGTTGTGATAAGAGAATTAAGGAGTTGAGGATTAGGGTTTAGGGTTGAGGTTGGATTAGGGTTAAGGGGTTGGGATTAATATTTGAGGGTTGAGGATTAGGGTTTAGGGTTGAGGATTAGGGTAGGTTGATGGATAAGGGTTGAGGGTTGAGGATTAAGAGGGAAATAGGGTTGATTAGAATTATAGGGGTTGAGGGATTAGGGTTTAAGGGTTGGGGGATTATGAGGGTATGGGGGTTGATGGATTAGGGTTTAAGGGTTAAGGGTTAAATGGTTGAGGGATTAAGAGGGTATAGGGGTCAAGGGATTAGGGTTAGGGTTGAGGGTTGAGGGATTAAGAGGATATTGAGGATTAGGGAGGGTAAGGGTTGAGGGGAGGGTTGAGGGGGTTGATGGATTAGGGGGGATTAGGGGTTATTAGGGTTTAAAGGGATTAAGAGGGTATAGGGTTGAGGATTAGGGTTTAAGGGTTGAGAGTTGAGGGATTAAGAGGGTATGGGGGTTGAGGGATTAGGGTTTGAGGGTTGAGGGTTGAGGGTTGAGGGTTGAGGGATGAGGGTTAAGGGTTGAGGGATTAAGATTGTATAGGGGTTGAGGTATTAGGGTTTAAGGGTTGAGGGTTGAGGGTTGAGGGTTGAGGGTTGAGGGATTAAGAGGGTATAGGGGTTGAGGGATTAGGGTTTAAGGGTTGAGGGTTGAGGGTTGAGGGTTGAGGGTTAAGGGTTGAGGGATTAATATTGTAGAGGGGTTGAGGGTTGAGGGTTGGGGGATTAAGAGGGTGTTGGTTCTCAAAAATGCAGGTTTGAACCATGAGAGGTTTCCAAGCTATCACAATGATTTTGGCCAACGTAAAAGGCCAATTGATGCAATTGTACCTTCTTCTCTTTAGGCTCTACAAAGCCCAAGAAGGTGCACCTATGTGTATGTTGTTGATTTAAATTTATTTTCGGTTTGATCAATCTATCCACAATGGCAAAGGGAAGTGGACAGATAAAATTACTGCAAATAATCCTACTCCTAGTGCACAAATGAAATGATTTTGAATAAAATGTTTGTTTATGAACTCATCTCTGGGTTGTGGTAGATCAGTGCCTTCTATCCACATGGGAAATGGAGTCAAGAATATTAAGAATTGAATGTATATCCCCCTCTGTGTTAATTCAAATTATTAGGCACTTTGAAAATGAAATCTAATGATTGTCATATAATTTCATTTATTTATGACTTGCTTAAATAAGGCTGGAATGTTTTCTTATCAAATTCTACTTCAACAATCCAAAAAAAATCCTAAATAACTGTGACTTGAAGGAATTTAATTTTGCCTTGCAGATACCAGCAAATAAAAATCACACAAATGAATCAAATATATGCTTGATATATTTATTTGAATGATCAAAGGACTTCAAGTTGGAGACAATTAGATAAGAAATATATATTATTGCAACACAACAATTAAAAATAGGAAGGTTTCAGCAATTCAAAATAATCTCATCTATTCCTCTACTTCAAAAAAGTTTGTCATTATTTATATTTCATTCCCTTCTCAAGAAAAATCTAACTCCTACTGCCTAACTACCGCTCTCCCTGTGCAACTAATTTTTCCAATCATTTATACATCATATCTAAAGAGTTACGACCCTTCATTGTTCTGGTAAAACCGTTCACATTCCATTTATATAAATTAAAATATTTGATTAAGTTGCCTTTCAGAAAATTAAATATTTTAACTATAGTCGTGATTTTGGTTTTTCTATTTTATATCCTTTCCCTCCTTTATTTAACTTTATCTACTCCTTATATTTTATTTCCATGCAAACTTTATTGTGTTTACCACTATACCATGGTCGTTATCTTTCTACTTGGTGATATGGTGGTCTTAACCATCAAGGTCTTCTCTCAATTGTTACCGCGCTACCGCAGTCATCCCTCAAGCTAGCTGTGGTATCATGGTAACCGCTTCACAGTTAACTTACCGCCTCTATCTCTGGCATTCAAGTCTCGATCACCAGTTGCATCTGTTCCTACCGCACTATCACGGACTCCTCGATGACCATCCGCGGTTGTGCGGTAACTGTCCGTTGACCACAGCTCGTTCACTCCCTGATTGCTACCGTAGTCACTATTTTAATGGCCACGGTACTGTGGTGGCTCTTCTGATTGCTACCTCCACTATCACTTACCACCCATTGTGATATCATGGTCAATGTTTTGACTGCGCGTGGTGTGGTGGTAAGCATTTTATGCCTTCTCCCAAATCGCTACTACCATAATGCGAGCCCCCTGATGGGAGGCTGTGGTAAGACATAAAAAGTAAATATTAAAGCAACGGAGTAAGGTATTTTAGCTTTATAAAAAGTGGTGAATTTTTTTTTTTTGAAAGGTAATGAAATATAATGGAATTAAATTGGGGGAAGATGTGAGGGTGGTTAATGAATTTAATGGGAAATATAGTGAAAATATAAAGCATGAAAAAATAAAATACCTTAGGTTTTTTATGGAAATTTATGGAAAATAATAGGAAAACCCTAGGAATTTTTATGGAAATTTTGGGTTCTAACAATGGCTTCTATTGGGGATGAGTGATTTTGCAAACCACTGCAAGAATCCAAAGTATCTTTGGTAGAGAAAACCAATAAAATCCATGAAAAATGAAGGCGATGGAAGATGGAGGGAATGAACAGATGACTAATATGAAAATGGAGCAAATGGAGAAGTGGAAAACCCTAAACTACGGTGCATGGATGATAATATTTTAAAGAGGCATTGCTAAGAATTGTCCATGCACTGGCAATCCTTAATATTCTATACTTGGTTTGGTGTTAAAAATTAAACCATTAGGGATGGCCCCAGGCCACCTCAAAAAGAAAAACCTGCACTTTCCTCTGTCATAAACTTTTTTCTGAATAGAGCTCATCATATTTCTTTTGAAACTATCCATTCCACCTACCCTACAATATGCATTGTCATTGAAAACCTTTAGGAAATCATTGTATTCAATCTGATTCATATTCATCTCATCAGTCTGAGTTTCATTATTCTTACTTTCATATGAAAAATATTTGTCATCTTCAGCATACAAAGTGTACCCAATTTCAGAAAAACAATCATAGGCATTCTCACTGTCATATGTTGTTGAATGTGCCTGCAACTGCACTGGGACCTGAAAATCTGAATACTCCTTATGGCAACCAAATTTTTTTTTCTCATCAACATCTTTTGAAACAATCAAATCAAAATTATTTTCTATTTCTTTTCTATCACCAGTTGGCATTGACACATACCTCTGATCCATATAGTCATCCTCACACATACTTGAATTAGCAAATGTTGAACACTCATCATCATGAAAACCAACATCTTTCACTTGCAGGAAAATATAATTTAAATCACATACCTTCCCTTGGACACAAATAGATTCATGATCATCTTCAAAAATTTCATCACTATAAGAAATTCTCATGGAGTCATATGAATTGTTGCACACAGTATCTTCACTGTCAAATAATATATAGGCTGGAACAAAAACTCTAGAATCATCTTTATGCGCATACTTCTGGTACTCAAGAGTCAGTAAATTTGAAACTTTCTCACTGTTGACTGAACAAGTCTATGCTTCCATATCTTCAAATATGTCTCCAACCTCTTGATAATCACATTGTTGTAGACCAATATCCATAACTTCATCCTTGCAATTTGAGTATTCAATGGATCCCTCTTAACATACATTGTCACAATCTATTATGCAAGAGATATTCTCCTTGTCTTCATTGTTTGAAGGAACGATATCTTCTTCAATTTCAGCTCCTGAAACATTGCTGATGTAATCTCCAAATGGTGTGTCCCTATCATCTTCCAAATTAGTATCCATGTACATTATCCCAAGCATGGAATCAATAAATTTATTTGCTGCATCCAACACATACTACTTTGATGATTCTGGCCAATAAAATGATTTAGGCTTTTATGATATTAGAAGTTGTGCAACAAACATGGATCTTGTAGGCCTATGATGAGGAGGTAATTATACAAATTTCTACCATCCTATTGTATAAAGAACTCACAGATTCTTCCTTATACGTCCTTATGTCCAAAATGGCATCGACAAGACTTTTGTTTCTTTCTTGAATTTGAAAATACTCATCAAAAGTGTTCTCATGTGAATAGAGTACATTACCTTTATCACCAAAGTTATCAATTGCATCATGTGGTATTTGTGGTTTCCAAGATCTCCTGGCACTTGTGTCTTAATTCTCACTGTATGATGGCCTATTTGGTGATGTGTTTTGAGCACCTTTGACTCCTAATTGCAGCAATTGTTTTTTCACTGGTAGCATCTTTTGGTCCAATTGCAGCCTTTGTTGCCTCAATTCCTTCAACTCTCTTATTGACTGTTGTCTTCTTTCTACTTCTTCCATCTTGAAAAAATGTTATTGCTTCACAACACCCATGCATTATTTATTAGATAAAAAAAGAGTAGGGCTATGATTAAGAGGGTATGTGGGTTGAGGGATTATGGTTTGAGGGTTGAGGGTTGAGGGTTGAGGGTTGAGGGTTGAGGGTTTAGGGTTGAGTGTTGAGGGTTGAGGGTTGAGGGATTAAGAGGGTATAGGGGCTGAGGGATTAGGGGTTAAGGGTTGAGGGTTGATGGATTAAGAGGGTATAGGGGTCGAGGGATTAGGATTGAAGGGTTGAGGGATTAAGAGGGTAAGGGGTTTAGGGATTAGGGTTTAAGGGTTGAGGGTATGGGGGTTGAGGGATTAAGAGGGTATAGGGGTCGAGGGATTAGGGTTGAAGGGTTGAGGGATTAAGAGGGTATGGGGGTTGAGGGATTAAGGTTGAAGGGTTTAGGGGTGAGGTTTGAGGGTTGAGGGATTAAGAGGGTGTGGGGGTTGACAAATGAAGAGGGTATAGGGGCTGAGGGATTAGGGGTTAAGGATTGAGGGTTGAGGGATTAAGAGGGTATAGGGGTCGAGGGATTAGGGTTGAAAGGTTGAGGGTTGAGGGATTAAGATGGTATGGGGTTCAGGGATTAGGGTTTAAGGGTTGAGGGTATTGAGGTTGAGGGATTAAGAAGGTATAGGGGTCGAGGGATTAGGATTGAAGGGTTGAGGGATTAAGAGGGTATGGGGGTTGAGGGTTGAGGGTTGAGGGATTAAGAGGGTATAGGTGAGGATTAGGGGTTAAGGGTTGAGGTTTGAGGGATTAAGAGGTAGAATTAGAAGTTAGGGTTTAGGGTGAGGTTGAGGGATTAAGAAGGTATAGGGGTTTAGGGATTAGGGTTTAAGGGTTGAAAGTTGAGGGTTGAGGGTTGAGGGTTGAGGGTTGAGGGATTAAGAGGGTATAGGGGTTGAGGGATTAGGGGTTGAGGGTTGAGGGTTGAGGGTTGAGGGTTTAAGGGTTGAGGGTTGAGGGATTAAGAGGGTATGGGGGTTAAGGGATTAAGAGGGTATAGGGGCTGAGGCATTAGGGATTAGGGGTTAAGGTTTGAGGGTTGAGGGATTAAGAGGGTATAGGGGTCGAGGAATTAGGGTTGAAGGGTTGAGGGTTGAGGGATTAAGAGGGTATGGGGTTCAAGGATTAGGGTTTAAGGGTTGAAGGTATGGGAGTTGAGGGATTAAGAGAATTTATAGAATTCCAGTTAGGGTTGAAGGGTTGTGAGGGATTAAGAGGTATGGGGTTGAGGGATAGGGTTGAGGGTTGAGGGATTAGGGTTTAAAAGTTGAGGTTGAGGGTTAAGGGTTGAGGGATTAAGATTGTAGAGGGGTTGAGGGATTAGGCTTTGAGGGTTGAGGGATTAAGAGGGTATGAGGGTTGATGGATTAGCATTTAAGGGTTGAGGGTTGAGGGGTTGAGGGATTAAGAGGGTATAGGGGTCGAGGTATTAGGGTTGTAGGGTTTAGGGTTGAGGGATTAAGAGGGTATGGGGGTCAAGGGATTAGGGTTGAAGGGTTGAGGGTTGAGGGATTAGGGTTTAAGGGTTGAGGATTGAGGGTTGAGGGATTAAGAGGGTATGGGGGTTGATGGATTAATGTTTAAGGGTTGAGGGGTAAGGGTTGAGGGTTGAGGGATTAATATTATAGAGGGTTAAGGGTTGAGGGTTGAGGGATTAAGAGGGTATAGGGGTTGAGGGATTAGGGTTTAAGGGTTGAGGGTCGAGGGTTAAGGGTTGAAGGATTAAGATTGTAGAGGGGTTGAGGGTTGAGGGAATAATATTATAGAGGTTTAAGGGTTGAGGGTTGAGGGATGACGAGGGTATAGGGGTTGAGGGATTAGGGTTTTGAGGGTTGAGGGTTGAGGGTTGAGGGATTAAGAGGGTATAGGGGTTGAGGGATTAGGCAAAGGGTTGAGGGTTGGGTTATTAAGAGGGTATGGGGGTTGAGGGATTAGGGTTTAGGGTTGAGGTTGAGGGTTAGAGATTAAGGGGGGGTTTGAGGGATTAGGGTTTAAGGGTTGAGGTTGAGGGTTGAGGGTTGGGATTAATAAGGTTAAGGGGAGTTGAGGGATTAGGGGTTAAGGGTTGAGGTTGAGGGATTAAGAGGATATGGGGTTGAGGGATTAGGGTTTAAGGGTTGAGGGTTGAGGGATTAAGAGGGTATGGAGGTTGAGGGATTAGGGTTTAATGGTTGAGGGTTGAGGGGTTGAGGGATTAGGGTTTAAGGGTTAAGGGTTGAGGGTTAAGTGTTGAGGGTTGAGGGATTAAGATGGTATAGGGGTTGAGGGATTAATGTTTAAAGGTTGAGGGTTAATGGTTGAGGGTTGACAAGGTATAGGGGTTGAGGGATTAGGGCTCACTTATCTAACAATCCCTTTATGTCAGGCCTCACTTACCTCCCACCCTACTTTCTTAGGTCTCTCCTTGCCACCCCCTCTCTCCCACTTTGAATCCCTCTCCTTCTCTCAGGTGTCTCCCTCCAAACCTCTCTCTCTTAGGTTTCTCCCTCCCCCTCTCTGTCTCTCTCTCCCACTCCCTCTCTCTCTCACTCCCTCTATCTCTCTCCCACTTTGTGTCTCTCCCTCTCTATGAAGTCTCTCCTTTTCAGAGGAACATATTTGGTGAGTGCCAAATGGGTTTTACCTTGAAACGGTAAAATTAAGGGTTGACCCCATGATTCAAGCCCACATTCTCCTGTGTTTGTCTAGTTCAACGCTTTATCCGAGTCAAAAACACCCTTTTTCTATAGTTGACTTCATATTGTGCCAATCTATTCTTGATCCATCACCTTTTTACCACCAATCTCCATGGTAGACAACATAGAAGAAGATATTTTGAAGTTTTTACATCATTTTACATTATTTGAGGTAATATATTCATTTTGGTAAATTGAAATGGTTGTATTTAGTATATTTGTTTGTTTTTGAAAATATAAACTAAATTTCCTTAATGATTTTATTAATCATAACAATTGGACTTAGAATTCAACATTGAATTAGATGGGATTTGCATTAAAAAGGTTCAATTTTTAGATTTGCATAAAAAAGTTCAATTTTTATGAGTGTGAAGAACAAAAAAAATAAAAACATGAAATCTAATTAACATAAATTTACTTATGAATTCTATTTGCATTGCTTATAGTAGTCCATTTCCAGAATGGCTAGTGGAACTCATTGTATTTCATTCTTTTTTCAACTAATTTGGAATTTTTTTATTTTCATCTAATTTGGAAAACCTAATAGCTTTCATCAATGTTAATGCAAGTGTCCATTCATTTTTTTGTTTGATAAAAAATTCAGCTTCATCACATGTTCTTAGATAAATTCAAGTGAGTTGACATAGTTGAGAATTCTTATTGTCTTTCTAAGTTACCTCATTGCCAAATAAATAGTGAATAATAATAAGCTATAGCATCACAAACCCTTCTTTGAATCCATATTCTTCATGACTTTGTTGACAATCAAAAATTTGGTTTTGAGAAAAATAAACACAAGAGTCTCTAGTTATCATTTAGGTGGGAGCAATTTATACCCTAAGTTTATGATTCTCATTGATTTGTTGTATTGAATGGTTTCCACCCCTCTCGGCATCAAAAGTTTTGTAAAATTCATTACTTATTTTTGTTCTATGTGTGTTTGTGGACATGTAGCATTCAAGTTCATGTCGAGGAAATGACCAAAGCCTCTAACACCAAAAGAACGTGTAGTTAAAAATGTAAGGAGAAGAGAATAAAAAAATGTAGCTTGTGAAGCAAAGGAATTGCAGCCCATACAACCACAAATTCCCATGCAACCTAAGAGAGATGTCAAATTGGAAAAACAAAGGGCACAAATGAGGAAATTTCGTGGAAAGAAAATAATGGATATAGAAGTTGGGGGCACATCATCAACCAAAGGTGAAGCTCAATGCACATCTCCAATTGAAGACACATTGACAACAACATGTGGTTTTCTAGGTACATCGGAAATCACATCTCCAATTGAAGACACAACATCAAAAACATTGCATTTTGAAAGTACATCAGCGAACACATCTCTATTTGAAGGAACTCCACAAACGACATCTCAAGTTGGAGGCACAACATAATCTACATGTCAATCTCAAGGTATTTCATCAATTGCACCTCCAATTGAAGGTACACGATCTATCCCCGATATTGTTGACCTTCCCAATATTGACACAAATTTACATTTGAGAACTCCTCCTAGAGTTTTGCATAGAAAACCTACATTTTTGATTGATATTGATTCCAATGTTCTGAAATGGATGCCTAATAAGATTCCAAAATGTACATGTCAAAGATATGCAGAAAGGATATGGAGTTTGTTTTTTGTGAAGGTATGTGAGGGTGGAAGATGCCAAATATTTGTTGAAATGATGAGGCAACTGAAATTTAGGCCCACAATGAAGACTCTTGGGCTAAGAGTTTTAAATGACTCAAGTTAAAATTCCATTGTAAAGAACTTGATGAGTGCATACGAGAGTGTGGGTTCCACCTCACACATGAAGGATAGTTGTGCCACACAATGTGTGATGAAAAAAACACTGTTAACCAGTCAAACAAGGAATGGGGTGGACCTTACAAAGGAAAGTAGTTATTTGAAAATAATTAGATCATCTCTAATGAGAGCCAAAGGAAGGCGTGAAAGAGTGGAGGATCCAGATAGCAATGAGTTATGGGCATTTTCGGGTAGAGTGCCACGCAAAGACACAATAATTTCTCAAGGCTTGAGATCTTTATTGTGAATTATTGGAAGGATAACACAAGGACCTCTCCTAATCAAAGAGATTTTGTAAGAAGGATAATTCGTAGTAAAAACTGTGAGCCACATCCAATGCATTATTTGGATACCACTCAAACCCAATTTTTTGCTGATTTTGTACAAAAGTTTCCTGAAATTAAAATATGTCAAAGGTATTTTGAAATGCTGAAGCCTTTTTATGTCAAAATGAATCACACATGCACTACTTGTTGTTGTAGGGTTCATATTGAGTTTTCTAACCATTATGATTTTTATCAACGTATATGTGTAGATATGCATACTGGCAATGTTTTGTAGGAATGTAACATAATTCCTCTACCTAAATCATCCAGGAAATTTTTGTCTTCCATTTTATGTGAAAGAGAGGATGATCAATTTTTTTACAAAAACTCATGTTTCGATGGCACATGTGATTATTGTGGTGGCATGCAACAGTTTCCAATTTTCTAACACATGGCTAGTACACACACAATTGGAGACAAAATTGTGGAATTTGGCAAATATAAGATAGTGGGAAATAGACTAAAAGATGGGAAAGAAGTAAAGAGGTGTGAATTGGTCAATGATAAGATTCTGGTGTATCAGTTTAAGGGCAGTTTTTGTGATCGGGTGGTTTATGATTATGCAACACATACACACAGAACACAATGGTTGGACTCACAGTTCAAGTTATGCAAGGACACATTTCCACTTCGTCATATTGTTTCAGTTGTCAACTTCACTGAGAACTACACTACAACCGCATAATGAGGTGCAATCACAGTACTACAACTCCGTGCAGGTTGCTATATTTGTACATATAGAATTCATTCGTGCAAATGATAGTATAGAGGAAAATAGGAAATTATTGAGGGAGTATCACTTTTACATCAATAATGATCGCACACATTCTATAGAGTTTGTTCAAGGTTGCTTTCATATGTTCTATGTCGATCTCACTAGTAGGGGCATATCATTTAGTAGGCATATCATATGGTCAGATAATTGTACATCACAATTCAAGAATGCCAAAATGTTTTATTGGGGTGATCCCACAATAGTGGTTTACAATTTTTGGCCAAACTACACAGTGAAATTATTATTTTTAACTATATCTTCATATTCATGCACCTATAGCGGCTAAACTGTGAGGAATTTGAAGATGATGTGAACTAGAGTCTCATCAAATTTTGTCTCTAGATTCTAAAAAAAAAAATTTTTTTTTTGGAATGAGATTGCACTTTTTTTTCCATCTCCCACGAAAACTGATTTTTTTCATAAAACAACATTTTAAAAAAGTGACGCTCACCGTATACAACATAATTTTTTTTGTATGAAGGATAAAATTCTATTTTTTTTGAATTTAGATTTGTAACTATAATATCTAGCACTTTCATTTGGTCTCATAGTTTTTAATTGAATATTTCTTCCTTCATCAAGTTTCAAAGTCAAACCAATTGCAATTCAGACATAGGCGGATTGTATACAACACAACTTTTTTTTTATGTATCAAAATTCAAATTTTATTTTTTTAATGGATCAAGGACATCAATACCTAGCCTGAATGGATTTTCTAAAATTTTATTTTGATAATATGCTATTTTTCCACATGTGCAGAACATAGAGCTTCATTTTCAGTGAAAAACCTATGTTTAATAAAACTAAAAATACACATACATAATAAAACCAAAACATATTAAAATTATATTCGTTGGAGAGCTCATTTTGAGGAAAACCTCATTCTAGATGGGTTTATGAAGATTCCTCCATTTTAATCATCAACCCGAGCTCTAAAGTGCCAATTTTATTTTATTTTGTGTCTCAAATGAGGGATGAGCCTGGATAAGGGGGTTTGTTCAAACCCATAGGGGTTCACTCGAACACCTTTCCTATGAATTGTTTTGTTTTTTTTGGTGGCCAAGATTCAAACGAGTTAGATCAAACCCTGATTCAAGCGAACCCCTTTTTGGTTGGGTCGAACTAGTAGATTCGTACGAACCCACTGGTTGAACATGATGCATAAGATTAGTGGTGCTCAACATATGTGGAACTTCTCAGAGGCCAGGCATGGAAACTGGGAGCATGATGGTGCATCTGCATGTATCAAAAGAGCCCTAGCACGAGAAGAGTTAAATTCCACAAACAGTGTAAATTTGACAGATGCAAGATCAATTGTCCAGTGGTGCAATGGCTCAATGGGTCCAGGTAGTGAAGGTATTTATTTAGTTCATAGATTTTTTCATTTAGTAGATGATACTAACATTTCAAAATATGAGGATTGTTGTACACTAATAGGATTGAGTGAGCTACACTCTCTTAGAATCTCCAATGCAGGTACATGGACTATCCATACAAGGAAGATGGCATGCTTTTGTTATGCATGTACACTTCAATCATGGAATGATTGTTAGTCAACAGAGTGGGTTGACGAATGGTCTGTAAGAAGTCTAACCCCACTTGACACTTATCAGCTCCTGATGGCTCTACAAATCATAGAGATGCAATCATCCATTGAATTTGATCATGTATTGGACCTACTAGAACCAAGTAATATATCTTACAAGTTTTATTATGTTTCTCAGTAAATAAATCTAACAAGATGAACATATCAATGCAAGGCACGTTTATGTAGTGATTATAGGTGAAGACAATGAAGAGGGTACAAATTATTACCTGTTCCATTGAATTGAGGCCAAAAAGAAATTGGAGTCCCCAGTTATAGATGAAGAAAACATAGAATATCCTATAGGTTCGGTGGTTGTTACCAGAACCAAGCTTCGAAGGTATCTAGTTAAGAATGTTGCAGTTTTTTTGTTTGAGGACTTCAACACAGATCAAAAAATTCTTCACTATTCAAACCTTTTCATTGCCACCAATGTTCATTTGATCAAATATAGGGGTAGACCCGTGAACAAGAAATTGTGGAAAGTGCGTGAGTTTGACCACGAGGAAATACTCAACACAATAAAGACTAGAGAAGACCCAGATGGTTCCCTGGATTGATTTGTAAGTATTCACATTGAATTTGTAAAGCCATGTTATTGATCTCTCTTTTGGACCAACACCTTGCAATAACGCTTTTTCATGATTATTGTCTGATGTCATATGCATTTACGATTGTCATTTATCCTTTTTTGATTGTGACTATAGGTAATACTAAAGTTTGTCAAAGTATATAAGAAAAGAACAACATCGGTTGCTAGTGAAAGTGTTCAGTGGTATGAGAAACATTTGTTGCTCTTGCATTTTCTAGTTGTCAATCTTCTCTTTCTT
Source organism: Sequoiadendron giganteum (assembly GCA_007115665.2). Taxonomy (NCBI): domain Eukaryota; kingdom Viridiplantae; phylum Streptophyta; class Pinopsida; order Cupressales; family Cupressaceae; genus Sequoiadendron; species Sequoiadendron giganteum. Next base: position 167,619,191 of record VCHN02000014.1, on the reverse strand, counting down.
TTCCATCTCCTAGATTTATCGAATTCTTATATGTTACACATTTTATGTTAAGCCTCTCAGTGATATATTTGAAATTTATACGTAGGGTCATCGAGAGATGATAAAGTAGTGAAGGGGCACATAACCATTGTAGGACCTTCAATCAACCTCCTTATATAGCATGCATGAAGGTGATAGTAGGTCTCTTCAGCTGTATGACTAATATTATTTAGTTTTTTCTCTTTTAATGATTTTTATGTGAGTCTATGTCTAATATTGAGAGGCTTTTGTAGGTTTTTTGTGGACCAAATTCCTATGATACTACACAACCATAGAGAGGCTACTACCTAGGTGTTTCGTATGGAGCAGGGGATGTACATTTTTTGAACCATTTTGGAATGCAAATAGTTGGGCCAGCTGAGGTGGAATGGAAAAACGAAACTGGGCGACAACTCCTTTTGTCCTTTTCTCAAGTATATAATATATTTCATGATTTGTGTTGGAAATGGGAGGATTATTTCCCTACATGTATTGCTACAAGTATTGACAAATGTGAATATTTTCAAGATGTTCTTCCATCACTATTGTAATATGTGTCATTGACTTAATATATTTTTTGATATATTAAAATCATGAGAAATTAATACATGCAAATGTGTATATTCCTTAATATATGCCTCAATTAAATGTGTATATTACATTTAAAATTAGTTGTAATGCTTTACGGTTTAAATTTAAAGAGTTACTTGAAGAATCCACATTCATAAGGACCTATTGCTACATACACAACCATAGCTCTTGGAGTATTGAGACACTGACTAACATAGACTTGACAGTCATAGGATATTGACTATGGTGAGTGAATTTGATTGTCAAGCACTTTATAATCATACACTCACTGTACTTAACAACTGATCACTACTCATTTCTAATATGTCCTTTTCATTTGCACATTGCCATGTACAGTGACCCTTCACAGTTCCCTTGTGTTCATACATTCATGATGCTTTTCTTAATGAATAACCTTCCTTTAAATCTATTGTCCTTTGATGAAATGATGACTGTCTCCGTACCTCACTTCCCTTGACACTGTCAATTGACTGTACATTTGTTTTTTTCCTATCCAATTCCAGCTCTCCTAAATTGGATCTTTTCAATACCCTCATAATAAGGAAGTGACCGACCTCAAAGAAAGGATATCAAAAAAGGGCATCATCTTCATTACCACTTATAGAAACTACATCATTTACTACTACATCCTCCTTGATAAATGATGGCCACAATTTATTAATCCTTGGATCTAGTTTTATTCATTGAAAGTGTAGAAGACTAGCAAGAAAAACTAGATTATCTAGCCCAAAAACCACAAAAGAAAATATTATATTCATCTAAAGACTGTCTAATCTCATTCAAAAAACCTTCTGATGGAATTTCAAATACCCTAACCAATTGTTAGCAGGGATCTTCCTTGAAATCCTAAATGGTCCCTCTATCTGAACATCTAGGGTTTCTTCAATCTATGTTATCTCTTGATGATTTGATATGTTGCTGCTATCTTTTTCTAATTAACTGTCATATACCATCACTTCACTCTTGTGAGAACTAACATTAACGTCTTTGTAGTCTTCCATTTTAAATCTTGTAGCACATTTGACTCCCATGAAAGCTTGAAAAACTGGTAGAAGAGACCTAAAAGGTAACAAAACCCTAATGTCTAAACTCAATCTTTATTAAATTCAATCATAAAAAGACAACCTACTCATGCATGTGAATTTGACTCATTCAAGGCATTAAAGATTAACCTCTTAAAAATTTTAAAAGAAAAGGTTGTTTTGACCCTAAAGGATTGAACATAGACTAACAATTGTAATTGTTTGGATCTACCAATTCATCCCCCCTCTCAGTTGATTGTGTGCCCTTCACCGTTGGCCTTTCCATTATTATCATAACTTTGAAGAAAAATATCAAAAAATTCTCCAAGTGCCTAACAATTATATTGCCTCACATTCATCATCCTATATTGATCCATCCACTTTAGCCTCATCATCCACCTGACATAAATCCTTACTAAATATCAAGGTCCAAATATGAGACAAGAGAAGAGTTGTAGAGACCATGGTATTAAAGGTTATTTTTAGTTAGGACAACTCCCATATTCTCCTAAGACATATGGAAAACCATAAAACATAGAAAAAATCCTCTTCTATCATCAAATTTGAACCCATGGTTTTCTCCAAGTGGGGAGAGCTAAACAAAGAGGCTATAGAGGAAGACATCTCCAAATTGTTGTACCAATATGAGAAAGAGAAAGCAACCCTACCAATAGATCAATGTGGTAAGTATTTCCAAGTCATTAAGAACATGGGGGATTCACATGACATGGTAGCGTTGGTCTAAATCAACAAGGAATAAGATAACCCATTTTTTTAGAGAAATTACAAAAATATCAAGGGCTTGGATATGGTTCATTATACATTACTCCTAACATCGAGAGTACCCCTAAAATCATATTGCTTAGGGTTGACAAGGTAGGGGCAGCGTATGCCATAGAGAAATTGATGAAACCTAGGTCATCTCTAACATACCTTAGGGTATGATATTCAACAAAACAACTTCTATGGTTCAACCGACTCGATCCCTTAAGGGTGCAAAGTGCAAAAGGGTAGTAATATTTGACATGGTATTACTCATAAATCATGGTGATTACGAAATATTTGTCTAGAACTATGAGATCACGTTGGGCCCCTCTACAATAACCTCTCTCAGTTATTGGTATCTTAGAGGCATTTTCCTGTGGTGGCGAATTTTCACTCGGGGAAAGAGTTGTCAAATGCAAGTGGTTGAAAGTTGCAAAGTGGTGCAAATTTTGTTATGCAGCTCATGTGACCAAACAAATTGTTCCAAAATGTTTGGGTGGATAAGTTTATGCTAGGAATGGTCCTCTTTCGTACCTAAACATGTGGAATCACTCCGAGCTATGTTCAACCGAATCAATCCCTTAAGGGTCCAAAGTGCAAAATGGCTGCGAAATTCAGCATGCTATTACTTGGACACCATGATGTAGAAACTTCCCATTTGATTCTACAAGATCATGTTGGGCCCATCTACAATAAATTCTCTCGGTTTTTTCTATCTCGAAGTTATTTTCCTGTGCTGGAAAATCTTCACTCGGGGAAAAAGTTGTCAAATGCAAGTAGTTGAAAGTTGCAAAGTGGTGCAACTTTCATTTTGTATCTTGTGTGACCAAACAAACTATTCCAACGCATCTGAATAGGTATGTTTAGGCTAGGCATGGTCCTCTTTTGCACCTAAACATGCAGAATTGCTCCGAGCTAAGTTCAACCAGATTGATTCCTTAAGGGTCCAAAGTGCAAAATGGCTACAAACTTCAGCATGCTATTACTCGGACATTGTGATGCTTAGAAACTTCTCGCCTGATCATATGGGATCAATTTGGGCCCCTCTACAATAAATTTTCTCGGTTTTCGCTATCTCAGAGGCTTTTTCCTATGGTGGCAAATTTTCACTCGAGGAAAAAGTTGTCAAATGCAAGTAGTTGAGGCATATTTTCAAACAATTCACTGCCTTGTCTATGCCTTGTCATGGAATTCCATCACAATGAGACCACTTTTCTTTGAGGCATTTTTTCAAAAATTTCAATGGCTTGTCTATGTTATTGCTTAGTATTATGCTTTCATAGATTTTTTCCAAACATCCATAGCTTGTTCGAAAGCATTTGTTTTAGGCTTTTAACAATAGCAAGAAGGCAATGAACTATTTGATAAAATTCTTTGGTAGACATATATGAAAAAATTTGTAGCATAGACAAGGGAATGAACTATTTGAAAAAATGCCTCAAAGAAATGTGGTCTCATGGAATGCCATGACAAGCTAACACAATTGGAAGCTGCTCCTAGTTATTAGTTATGCAATGTGAAGTAATTGCATAACTTCTTAGGTTGACTTTGTAAAAAGCTATATTGTAATTGAAATTTTTTCATCTATCAACATCTAGTTATTCGTTATGCAATGTGAAGTGATGATTTGAGTTTGAAAGATGTGCAATGCATGAATATAAACTACAAAATCCTATTTTCTACATTTCATTAGTTAAACTCTTTATTTTATTTTCTCTCTATATCTCTATGCTATGGAAATGCCTTTTGATTTCAAAAAAGATAGTTTTTATCTCTTGTTATACAATTTTTTACATTTTTGATCTCTTGTTATAAAAAGGAGCAGATATACAATGTTAAAGAAGAGTGAAAGCACAACTAAATTTATCATTTCAAAGCAATTTTTTTTATGCATTTTTTCAAACAGTTCACTGCCTTGTCTATGCTATTGCTTACTATTATGCTTTTTATAAATTTTTTCAAGCATCCATAGCTTGTTCAAAATCACTTGTTTTAGGCTTTTAGCCATAGCAACAAGGCAGTGAAATATTTGAGAAGATGCTTTGGTAGACATGTATGAAAAATGTGGTAACATAGACAAGGCAGGGAACTATTTGAAAAAATATCTCAAAGAAATTTGGTCTCCTAGAATGCCATGATAAGAAAATGCAATTGGCAGCTACTCCTAGTTATTAGTTATGCAATGTGAAGAAATTTCATAAATGCTTAGGTTGAATTTTTTCAAACTATATTGTAACTAAATTTTCGGCATCTATCAACATCTATTTATTAGTTATGAAAAGTGAAGTAATGCTTTGACTTTGAAATATGTGCGATGCAATGTAATCAACGACATGAATATAAACTACAAAAATCCATTTTTCATAATTCATTAGTTAAAATATTTATTGTATTTGCTCTCTATATTTCTATATCCTATGTAAATACCTTGCAATTGTATTTAAAAGTCTTAATAGGTTAGTTAGGTGGTATTTGCAAAATCAAGTTGTGAATGAATGGTAATTAAGAGAAAAATTGGCAAATTTCCATCTTAGAAGTCTAACAAAAGGTGGTTATGGTGGTTGATCGGCTCAAGGGGTAGTTGGAAGGTGGGATCAAGATATATTTTTGTAATACCCTGAGTTGAGGGTTGATTTTGTTCAATTCTAATAAGAAAATATACTTGAAAACGCTAAATACTAGTTTTCTTTGTTTTCCTGAATTTTCTTTGCCTTGCACAAGCCAACACAAGTCTTGTTAGAGTAATTGGATATTTACTTTATTAATTAAACAATATTTGTTTAATTACTTAAAGTTCCCTTTTACCTCTTTTTCACTTAAGCTAACATTTGGTACATAGTAATTAATTACTTTAATAATTATTATTGTGCAAGCCTAGGGTTTTCCTTTTTAGGGTTTTCAACTATATATGGTAGAAAACTATCTTTTGTATGATTATTCATTTTACATTTTAGGTGAATACATTGCTCCACATTCTTGAGCATTTTCTTTGTTGCTTCTCTTTGCTTCTCCTTGTAACAGGTATTATTGCTTGTAGAGGTCACTAGGCTCCTATGAAGTTGTATCTTCTCAACTCCAACATGGTATCAGAGCTTCAGATCTATAGCTGCTTGTTCTTGTTTTGAGTTTTTTTGCATTGGAAGAAGATCTAGGGTTCTAAGGTTTCTTCTTGTGGATTCAGCATACTCCTAATTTTGGGTTCACTTCGGGCCCAAATGGATAGTGCCATTGGATCCACAGCACCCAAAAACCCCTAAATCGGCTATCAAATCATCGATTTTGGTTACAGTCAACCAGGGATGCAAAAATTTTTTTAGGGTTTTGGTCGTACAATCCCCCCTGCAGCAAAAATTGCAAAAAAATTTAAAAAAATAAAAAAATCAAAGGTTTTTTTTAATTTTTTGCGCTGCGCGCATACCAGGCCACACCGCCACCACGCTGTTCGTCAGCCACCGTGCCGCCCGTCAGCCACCATGCTGCCCGTCGGCTTCCGCATTCACTGGTCACTCCGCTTGCATCCAAAGCGCCTCCCGCGCTCGCTGCACCTCCCTCGGCCACCCCGCTCCGTCGAGCTCCTCGGCTCCACCGAGCTCCCCGGCTTCATCGACACCTTGGCTCTGCCCCCGCTCTGCCGAGCTCCCCAGCTCTGCTAACACCCCAACTCCGTCGAACCCGCCGAGTCCACCAACGCCAAGCCGAGCCCACCAACCTCCTATTGGCTCTCCTAGCTCCGCAGGTGGTCATATGGTGACCGAGGGCTCTGCCCCAGCTCCAGCCCCTTGGTCCGCGCACATGACCAAGGGTCCTTTTTTATAGCTCCCGGGTGCTAGAGGGGTGTAATAGGGCATTTTATGCTTCCTTCATTCAATCGGGCATAACATGGTTATTTTTTCTCCGTTTTTCAAATAGAAATAGGCGTTGGAAAGTTGGTTTTGGCACCGATCTGATGGTGCAAGAATTATTTCCAAATTTTACCAGTCTGGATATAAATTTTCCAATCAAAGTGAGGTTTTCTTTCTTCACTTACGGGGTCAGAGAAGGTGCAAACAGACTTTGTTTTTCAAAATCGAATAGGCATTGGAAAGCTCTCAACATGCTCTATTCAGATATGTGATTTATTTTATCAGAATTTTCACCAGGTACACGAGAATTTTTTTTTGAACTATTTTTTGCTTATGCGTTGCTTCCTTCTTCTCTGTTTGTACTAGGGCTTGGGTTTATCTTTTGTGGGGGGTGTTTTTTCTCTTGCTTTCTATCATTTATATCAGAAAACTAGAACACCAAAACTCTCAAAAAAATCAAACCCTTCTGCATCTTCTGTCTATTCTAAAAGATCACATAATAATAAAAAACACAAGCAGGTACAGGTACAGGGTTTCATGGCAGACTCTTCAGTTGAGCTACTCACATCACATAACTATCACACTTGGAAGTCTCGCATGATGAGGCTACTCAGGTCATGGGGGTTATGGTCTTGTTTAGATGAGGTTCAACCTCAGTTGTAGCGTCCTTTTGAGAGTATGCAGCACAGGAACAAGATGGATGAGGCTATGGGTTTGCTATGCATGCATGTTTTAGACAATCTTTTGTTTCACCTTGATGCTTTTCTCACTCCTCGAGCCATGTGGTTGAAGTTTGAGACACTTTTTGGGGCCATTAATGAGTTTCGCACATTACAGATTGAAGCAAAGCTGACTTCATTGTTACCTGATTCATTTCCCACTATTGAGGATTTTTTGAACAAGTTCAAAACTATCTGCACTATTTTACAGGGTTATGGCAAGAACAAGACAGACATAGAGTGCATTTACTTGATTATTTCGAAGCTTCGTGGTCCATTTCAGATATTTGCTTCTTCCTTCTATTCCACCATGGATGGTCTGGGTGCCAGTTTTACCATGCCTACCTTTGATTTGTTTTGTGAGCGTTTGTCTCGGGAGTAGTCTCACCTTTCTCAGATGGATATGCTCTCAGGATCAAAGAGCAAAGCATTGGTTGCTCAGTCACCGAAGTGGAAACAGAAGCAGAAACCGAGGCCCAAGAAATATTTTGCAGGCAGTGAGCATTCCTCCAAATCTCCTCCTAAGTCTGATTCTAAACCACCATTTAATCCAAAACATGGGAAATCTTCCAAGTCTAGTGAGTCTTCCTCCAAGACTAAGGAGAAAGCAGGAGACACTTGCAATTTCTGTGGCAAGCAAGGCCATCCAGTTTCCAGGTGTTGGAAACGTTTAGAGGCTTTAGAGGATGCCATGCAGCAGCAACACATCTCCTCACCTCAGTCTTCTTCTTCTTCCACCATAGGGAAAGGTCATGCTCTCACTGCTAGAGCATCGACAAATGGGTCCACTTGGATTTTAGACTCTGGTGGTTCTCACCATATGACTCACACTCAGTAGTTGGTCACTTCTCTTGCCTCTTGTGGTACTTCATAGATTGCAGTGGGTGACTCTTCACAACTTTCCGTCTTGGGTTTAGGTTCTGTCTCTTTGGATGGGGGCACTCTACAGGATGTTTTGGTTGTTCCTACCATCTCAACGAACCTCTTGTCCGTTTATTAGATTTTCCACACTAGCTCTGGTAAGAAAGTTGAGTTCTCACCACATGATGTGGTTATTCGGGACCTCCATGACTATAATTTGGTTGTGGCTACTGGGAGTGTTGATACTACATCTCATCTTTACAGATTTGATGGATTTGAGCCTTCTGAGGGTACAAGTTCATCTCTTATAGCACATGTAGATTCAGTGAGTAAGCTTTGGCATGAGCATTTGGGCCATGTCAATTACAGATATCTTCAGCAGATGAGTACACAAGCACTAGTTCTTGGTCTTCCATAGATTTCCTACACTGACGATGTTTGTCATGGTTGTGTGCTTGGCAAGCATCACAGGGATCCCTTTCCGAAGGGAAGTGCCACTCGTGCTTTCGCACCCTTGGATTTTATTCATAGTGACCTCATGTCATTTCCCACTCCTTTTTTAGGGGCCAAGTATGTACTCACATTCATTGATGACTTCTCTAGACGCACATGGGTGTACTTTCTTAAGTACAAGTCTGATGTCTTTGATTCCTTTCGATTCTTCAAGACATTTGTAGAGAAGCAGTCTGGTCTTTCTATCTGGTGGATACATACAGATAATGGGGGGGAGTATGTGAATCAAGCTTTTAGAGATTTTTGCACTAAGCATGGTTTGCAGCATCAATTTTCTGTTCCCTACACCCCTCAGCAGAATGGTATCGCTAAGAGAAAGAACAAGACTTTAAGGGAGATGGCTAATTGTATGATTCAGTCCAGGTCCATGGATTCATTTTTTTGGGCTAAGGCAGTCAATTGTGCCAACTATATTCAGAATCAAATGCCTCACAAGGCGATTCGACATATGACTCCTAAGGAGGCTTGGTCTCATGACAAGCGTGATATTTCATCATTTCAAGTATTTGGTAGTGAGGCATGGGCATTTATTCCTGATGCTCAGAGGAGAGCTATGGAGCAGAAGAGTCGACCCCTCATTTTTGTCGGCTACTGTGAGGATTTTAATGCATACAGGTTGTTTGATCCTGATTCCAGAGAGGTCCTGTTTCGACGGGATGTTCAGTTTGATGAGCACCTTCCTCCAGTTGATACCCTGTCTCCAGTGTCTACTTCACTACCTACTCCACCCACTGCAACTCTTCAGGATTATTTTGAGGATGATTCTAATGAGGATATTGACGATCCCCATTCTCCACCTTAGAGGCCCAAATGGGCTCACTTTACTATTGAGGCAACAGGATCTATGGCCGGTGATCCTTCAGACACTCGTCACACCCATTCTCATACTGCGGATTCTAGTCCTTTGAGTCATGATCTTTCAGAGGATCCTTAGAGGTTTTCAGAGGCGATAGGTCACCCTGAGTGGGATAGTGCTATGGAGGAGGAGTATTCTTCTTTGATGAGGAATAGTACATGGGATCTCTATCCTCTTCCTAAGGGTAGAAAGATGGTTCGATGCCAATGGTTGTATCGCACCAAGTATGTTGTTGATGGTTCTATTGATAAGTACAAAGAATGTCTTGTTGCAAAGATTTTCTCACAGGTTGAGGGTATTGATTACTCTGAGATATTTTCCCCTATCACCAAGATGAATTCTATTCATTTTGTACTATCACTTGCAGCATCTCGGGGATGGCTCATTTTTTAGATGGATGTGAAGTGTGCCTTCTTGCATCATGACCTATAGGAGGAGATCTATATGGAGTAGCCTCAGGGATTTGTGCATGATGCTTCTTTGGTTTACAGACTTCAGCGTTCATTATATGGTCTCAAATAGGCCCCTCAGGCTTGGTATGAGAAGATGGACTCTTTTTTGCTCTCCACTGGTTTCACTCGCTATCATTCTGATCACACGGTCTATATTCAACATCTTGAGGGTGAGATCCTGATTCTTGTGCTATATGTTGATGATCTTCTCATCATAGGTAGCTCATCCTCTATGATTCAACATTCTCAGCTATTTTTGATGGAGCAGTTTGAGATGACAAATCTCGGCCTTCTGCACTATTTTCTTGGTCTTCAGGTGATTCAGTCTTCAGAGGGGGTCTCCATTTACCAGAAGAAGTATTCTCTTGATATGATTCAGCGGTTTGGCATGCTTGATTGTACGCTTTCCCCCACACCTTTTCAATCAGGGGTTGTTTTGACTACTACTTGTCTCACTCCTTCAGTAGATTCTACACTTTACAAGCAGTTGGTTGGCAGTTTGTTGTACCTAACTCACACTTGTCTTGATCTTTCCTTTGCGGTTGGCCTTGTATCTCAATTCTCCCATGATCCTCATGAGAGTCATTGGAAAGCTGCCAAGCATATTTTGAGGTACATTCAGGGCACCACTTCATATGGCATTCACTACACATCAGGGGATCCTCACATTGTTGACTACACTGACTCAGATTGGGCTGGTGATGTTAATGATCGAAAGTCTACTTCTGGCTTTTTTTTCTATCTTGGCTCTAGTCCTATCACATGGTCGTGCAAGAAGCAGACTGCTCATGCATTATCATCTACAGAGGCTGAGTACCGAGCTTCTATGCTTGCTAGTCAGGAGATTTTATGGCTTCGTCAGTTGACGACTGAGTTTGGTTTCCTCCTGATAGTCCCACTATTCTTTGGTGTGACAATCAGAGTGCTATACACATTTCTCACAACCTGGTGGAGCATCAGTGGATGAAGCACATTGAGCTTCATATGTATTTCATCAGACAGTTGATTCAAGATGGTTCTCTCATCTTGGAGTATATTCCCACTACCGAGCAGGTTGCAGACATCTTCACGAAACCTTTTGCATCTCTGCGCTATCTTCAGTTGTGCTCTATACTTGGGGTGAAGGAAGTTGTCCTTGGGGGGTCTTTATGAGGCCTTCCTTCCTTCATGTTTCTTTCAGCATGTTCTTCTATCTCTTTTTGGAGAGGAGTTTTTCCCACTGGGTTTTCTCCTTTTCTCCGTTTCATAGAGATTTCTTTGTACTTGGGTATCTGATTTGGACTTGTTGTCGGGACCCATTGCTTTTTATTTCAGTAGCTTCTTCTAGGTTTTAGCTTCTCCCTAAGTCTAGCTTAAGGGGGGTGTTAGAGTAATTAGATATTTACTTTATTAATTAAACAATATTTGTTTAATTACTTAAAGTTCCCTTTTACCTCTTTTTCACTTAATCTAACATTTGGTACATAATAATTAATTACTTTATTAATTATTATTGTGCAAGCCTAGGGTTTTCCTTTTTAGGGTTTTCAACTATATATGGTTGAAAACTATCTTTTGTATGATTATTCATTTTACATTTTGGGTGAATACATTGCTCCACATTCCTGATCATTTTCTTTGTTGCTTATCTTTGCTTCTCCTTGTAACAGGTATTATTGCTTGCAGAGGTCACTAGGCTCCTATGAAGTTGTATCTTCTCAACTCCAACAAGTCTATCATGACTTGAGGCTTTGGATACTTGATTGCATATGTTTTTACTCTCTTTTCATTTTCTCTGAAGGTTTAAATCCACCGTTGGTGTGTTAGGGATCAACAAACTTGGTTACTGCTTTGTTTTCTGTGTTAGGGGTTTTGAGGGCAACACCATGACACATTAGCCAATCCACCTACTGTTCTGACCCTTATTCTTAGTGGATTGGTCTATACCATGATTAGTTTGGTGTATGAATAATTTTGAGGCTGAGAGAATGAATAAACTCAGTGGGGTGTGAAGTTCTAATGTTGTTCAGGGGTGTTTCCACCATGAAAGTAAGGAACTCAAGTACTGAATCTGAGAAATACTGAAAGGAATGGGATTGTGAGTGTCTTTTAGGTTAGGGCAGAGGTATTGTGGGGTTTTTGGACCTTTGGAAGGATTGGTGGAGGTATGGAGTTATGAGTTTCTTTAAAACCCTTATTTTTGTGAAGGTTTAGGACAGTTTGTGAGTAGAGGAATAGAACAAGTTCTTCGGGCTCTTAAAATTAGAGAATCCTGAGTTTGGTGAGCATCCCTAAGATTGTTTCAAGTTTCCTTAGTTTGGAGGTGAGTTTGTGAGGGGGTTCCTTTGGAAAGTAGGCCTAATTGTGAAGCCTAAATCGAGGGAGGTGTATTGAAAGTTCATGTTGGTCCAAAAGAGTTACTATTGGTTCTGACATATGTTGTGTAACCCTAAAAAGGGTATCTTAATCCACCTTTAAATGGTCAAGATTTTTGGAAAGTTTGGGAGAAATTAGGTTTGGACCGGGTTTTGAGTTTGGTGCAGGAGCACCTACACCACATCAACAATTTCTTTTATTTGAATACATCAATAGGGAAATTTTAGTGTCTTTAGGTTTATTTTGTCTAATAATCTTTGAGAGATCAAGCATAATTCAAATAAATGGTGTTTTGTGTCTTAGAAGTCAATTAGAAATCATATAAGTTGTAAAATGTTGACAAAGCAACTTTAACACAAACAAATGTAATTAAGGGACCAACTAATCCCAAGGTTGGTTATGGGTGTTGGGGAGAAGATGGTTGTTGGAAAATTCTTTAAAAATCCTTAACAAGGCTCGAATGAGAGAGTGGAAGAAGTTTTATAACAATTTTACACAATAAACAACATAGTTTTGAGCAATTTTCTAGAAAAATACTATTTCCTTGATCTTTTTGAGTGTTTTATGAGCACATACAGGTTCTTCATGGTCTAAGAATTTTAGAGTATGTGTCTATATGTTTTCTAATTCATTTTTTTTTTTTGGTGTCTTAACTCTTTGTTTGTAGAGAGAACCAACACAAACAGTGACTGTCTGAGTGTTGCTAAATCAAGGGTTTGAGGGGAAATTTGTGATGTAAAAATAAATCCACTTAATTTTTTCTATTATATCTTGATGGATTGATTGAAAAAATGTTATAATAAGTGTGTCAACTCATTTTGGAATAAGGTGTCATAATTATGTGGTATTTTTGTGACTGTTCTAAGACTGGACAAGGGTTTTTCAACATGGAAGTGAGGAACCAAAGAGAGGTTTTTAAGAATTAATGCCTTTAAGGGTTATGTGAGGATCTGATGAGTCTATACAAAAGTATTTCGATGTGTTTGGGGCTTTGGAAGTGTTGAGAGAGGTCTGCAGTTGTATGTTTCTTTAAAACCCTTGATTTTGTGAAGGTTTAGGAGGGTTTCTTGGGTTTTGTGAGTAAGAGGCTAGATGTAGACACAAACTAATGAAACAATTTGAGGTTTGGCACCATGACCTAAGACTGTCCAAGGCATTTGGATAGATACCTAAAGTTGGAAGTGTTGAATCCCTCTTATGTTGTTTTTTTCCATGATGTCATCTTATGATTATTTGGCATCTTGATGGTTATCTTCTCAATTGATCCATATTTTTATTGGCACATTTACTTCACTGGTTTTATTATCTTGGTCATACTAATCATTTAACTCCATGTGTAGATTACAAATTCTTGTTAAGGTATTCTAGTTACAGGTCATTTTTCTCCATTTGATCAGGTGATACATTTCTGGTTTAATCTATTATTGGTTTAGTGATGATCTCAATTATGTTGTCCTTGGCATAAATCAGCTTTATACAGGTTTACTATTTATGGCTTGATCAGTAACAAGCATCTTGAATTTAAAGACGATCTTGAAAATCTCAAAGGTATACTTCTCCACTCTCAGTCAAAGGAATTGATGGAAGGAATATTGGTTATTTTAGTGCATTCAAGCTTTGAGGAACACACTACTCATTCCATTGTATTTGGTTAATGCTATTTGGTATGGGAGAATTGCATTCAGAATCTTGCATAATATCTTGCTTCTAGTACTTAGGCATTGGAAATTACTTGCATTGGATTTCATCATGGTGGCATTTGAAAGGGCATTCTATTAGATCCTCCATTTTTATGTGTGTTGGGTCATTTGGTTGATATTTACTTCAAACCTTAAGGCCGACTATAGTCATAAAAGGTTAATTATTATTTATGTCACTTTGAACATGACCTTGCTTTGATTTTGTGGGAAATTCTAGTGTTATGTTTTTGTTACCCCTTCACATAAAATATTGTTGGTATTATTGTGTTGGCATTACTCTTTGTCTAAAGTAATCAAATGCCATAATGGCTATCGGCATGCAACCCTTGGATATGCCCACAGACTTGACATGGAATAATGAGTGTGTTTATTCACCATCCTTTTTTGGACTCCAAACGCCTATCATCCTTTGCAAAGGAATTCACATTGTTTGTTGTGGTAGGTTAGGGAAAAATGTTTTTCTTTTATGTTTTTTTTTGTTGCCCCCATTCTGGCTGCCACCATGTATCCTCTACCTTGGGCCATTTCATTATTATCCTTGGCATTTTTGTTGTTGGACAACAATCAAGAGCAATCAGGAGCCCTGCACAGAAGTCACTCCACTTGTCTTCTTTTAGCCACTGGGTGCAAGCACGTTTTTGGAAGGTTGTGAGGTCATTTCTTCTCCTCTCCAGATCTGGTAATCACTCTTTAACAACAACCTTCATTTACTAGGTATTCTTCTTTAGATTGGTTTGTAGATCCACCTCTGGACAAGTAGGATGGTTATGAACTTATTCTTTCTCTCATTTGTATAGTAAAAAATAGAAAACATCTATTGATTTCAAGAGAAAATTCTAAAGTATTTATTTTGAAGTATCAAAACGTGACTGCAATTTCATTTGAAGTTTATCATGACATTTATTTTAAGGAACTGTGTTTTCTGGTTATGGGTAATGATAATATCATCGAATCTTTTCATATGCTTATCTGGGTTCATGGATAACGGTTCTTGTGAAGTTATTTCAGTCACACTTCACAATGATTCCAGTTTATTAAGTTTTTCAGTCACTATATTGGTCATAGATCTCAGAATATTCTCTCAGCCTCACTGGAATTTGTGGGTGACTGTTATAATGCATGGTTATTGTATTTCGATTGCATGTTGGTTGGCGTTTTAGTTACCTCTTTTTTATAGCAGCTTATTTGTCAGTTGTCCTATGGTATATGCACTCTTCATTACTGCTTGTGGGTAAAATATGAAAGTGGTTCATTTTGCTAAAAATACTTCTGTTGTATTGTTGGTTCAGTCAAGGAAAATGGTTATCATTTCATTGTTTAAATGATGTTCTCTCATTGCTTTTGTTTAAGCACTGCATGTGTAGGCTTCTAGTGAAGACATGCTTTTTCACACTTCTATTCTTGGTCATTATTGTTCTATCCTCAACAAAAAGAAAGAATATTTCTTTTGTGAATACTGCAACATCAGATCTGACTTGACAGTTATTATGTAACCTGAAAAAAAAAAACCTTGCATAACATTCTAGAATGTGAAATTCGAGTAACAATTGTAGTACCTCCAATTTGTAATGATGCTTTATGTAAAAAGACAAAAAAAGTGAATTTAGGTTTCTAGCACGACAAAAAATCAAAATCTTGAAACAAGGGTACTCTATTTAGAGATGTAAAAGTCTATTCTGTGATTTGATGCTGAAAATTGGAAAACATAGTGTGTAGTCAGATTTCTAGTTTTCTATATAGGAAAAGATTGAAAATCAAACAGTGAGAAAGGAAAGAAAAGAAGTATTATTGTAAAACAGTTTGATGAGACTGTATTGTAACTGTGATAGGATTTTCCTCAAGCTGCATCGAGATTAGATAATTCATGGAATTCTAAAGAGTCAATTTTGACTCTTGAAAATTCTATGTTTTGTCTATCAAGAGGCACTTGATAGAAATCAAGTGAAACAAAGAGATCCTCTGTACTATTGTATGTTATATTGAATATCAAGAAAGGGGTTGGTGCTCCTTGGGATTGGTTTATCTAAATAGAGGGGTTGGTGGTCCTTGAGTCAGTGCTCAAAAATCAGCCATTGAGGCTTTGTCAAAATAAATTATTGAAATGAAGGCCTGAAAAAGGCAGGAGGTTTAGGAGTGGTTTTTCTACTCCAGGAGGGTTTTCCACTCGACATATCTTCTATCTATTTTTTCTCTATGAATCATTTTCTTTAGTACTTTACTGCTTTAAAATACAATATTACATTACTCATTTCAGTTTCTATGATTGCATTTGAATTCATGAATGACACTATCAATGAAAAATGAGAACATATGTATGGCTCTTTACAGTTTTAGTTTAGAATGTTTAAGAATTTATAAACACTCATTCACCCCCCTCTCTCAGTGTATTTTCACTCCAAAACTTGGTATCAGAGCCTAGGGTCCTCTGATAGGTCTTTCCAACCTAGGATTGATTCTGGACTTAGAGTCTATTCAAAATGTCTCAAGCTCATGAAGGTGTTTCCATGACTAGAAATCCATTATTTGATGGAACTAATTATGTATTCCATAAAATTAGAATGGAGACTTATTTAACTTCTATAAACCTTGATGTCTTGAGCATAGTATTGACTAGGTACACTGTACCAACTACTTTTCCAACTACTTCTAATGAAAAGAAGAGATATGAAACCAATGCAAGAGCAAAGCATGCTCTTCTATGTGCTCTAACTACAGATGTCCTCATCAAAGTCATGCACTGTAGTTCTGCTAGAGAAATCTAGACTAAACTTGAAACTATTTACCAAGGAAATGAAAAGGTAAAATAGTCCAAAGTCCTCACATTAAAACATCAGTTTGAAGAATTGAAAATGAGGGACGATGAAAAAGTTGCTGACTATTTTCTAAGAGTTGATGAAATAGTAAATGCTATGAAGGGTTTGGGAGAAGAAGTCAAGGAGTTTGACGTTGTAACCAAGGTCACCAGAACCTTGCCAACAAAATTTGAAGCTAATGGCAGGTGCATGGAAATGGCTAGCAATTTCACGGACAAATTACTTTTTCATCCCGAAATAGAGAAAATGTGAACGCGTTATAGTAAAATGCGCTCGCATTATGGCTTGGTAATAACCGAGCCTAGGCTCGGTCATTACTGAGCCTAATGTGGGTGTGTTAAAACACGAGCACATTATAGCATGCTCGCATTATGGTTTAAATTTTAAAAAATGCACGCATTTTGAGTTCAAAAACTGTGCATTTTTAGAAATAAAAAAAATATTTCCAAAACACGAGCACGTTATAATGTGCTCGCGTTTTGGTCTACATTGAAAAAAAATTCTTCTCTTTTTCTTGTCTCTTTCTTCTTGTTATTTTTTAGGGAAACTATATACATGAAATAAAAGTTTAAGTATAAGTTGACATTTACATATGGACGTTTACTTTCTTATACTTTAAGTTATATTTCATGTATATAGGCAGGATGTTTGAGAGTGGTTTCAGATCTCTAAGAGTTATAATGCAAATGCTAGTTTTTGGAAGATCTAAAAAATTTCAGACTTAGTCAAATTTCAGTAATCAGCATGTCAAATTTCAGTAATCAGCATGTCAAATTTCAGTAATTAGCAAGTTATATCATCTTTCTCTCTCTGTCTCACACATTTTTTATCCCTTATGCTCTATACCTCTCTCACACACTCTCCCCTTCCCTCTATAATTCTATCTATCTAGCCTCTCTCTCCCCCTCCATCCCTCCCTCCTTTCCTCCTTCCCTCTTTTCCTCTAATTTTCTCTATCTCCCCCTCTCTCTCTTCCTTCCTCCCACCCACCTTCCCTCTCTACTTAAATCTATCTAACCTATCTCTCACTACCTCTCTCTCTCCCTCCCTCCTCTCTCTCTCTTCCTTCATCCCAATCACCTTCCCTCTCTACTTCTCTCCATCTAGCCTATCCCTCTCTACCTATCTCTCACCCTCCCTCCTCTCTCTCTCAATCTCTCTACCTTCCTCCTTCCCTCATCTCACTCTCATTCTCTTTATCACACTTCTCTCCCTCTATCCCTCCCTCCTCTCATCTCTACTTCTATCTCTCTCCCTCCCTCCCCCCCTCTCTATCTCTCCTCCCCTATATACTTCTCTCTACTTCTCTCCATCTCTACCTCTCTCTCCCTCATTTCCTCTCACTCTCCCTCTCCCTTTCTCCCTCTCTCTTAATCTCCAAACCTTCCTCCTTCCCTTTGTGTTTCTCTCTCTCACACACTCTCTCCCTCCCCCATCTCTCTCTTTGGTTTAGGCTTTAGGCTTTATAGTTTAGGGTTTAGGGTTTAGGGTTTAGGGTTTAGGGTTTATGGTTTAGGATTTAGTTCCAACCCCCTCTCTCTCCCCCTCTCTCTTAGGTGTATCCCTCCCACCTCTCTCTCTCTCTCTTAGGTATCTCCCTCTCTCAGGTCTCTCCCACCATAACAAGAGAACACACGCACACACACTCTCTCTCTCTCTCTCAGGTCTCTCCCTCCCACCCCCTTCCCCTCTTCTCAAGTATCTCCCTCCCACCCTAACTAGAGAACACACACACTCTCTAAGTCTCTCTCTAAGGTCTCTCCCTAACCCACCCTCTCTCTCTCTCTCCCTCTCCCACTCCCTCTCTGATGCAGAGTTAGGAGGATTCAACAACATATCTCACAATCCTTCAAAATTAATCCAAATCAATATTTGTATAAAAAATTCTATTATTCATTCTATGTCACATTGGAAAAATAACCATGGTATCCCAAAAGAAAACTATTTCATTTTTCCGAAAACTGCAAACCCTAGACAGGGTTCAGATCTACCCTCACTAAAATGATCATAACTTGTTCAAATCTTAATGAAATTTGATGAGACTTGAAGAAAATTAAAGTAGATTCATATAGAAACAACATAAATTTGGTTTCAGACCCAAAATATATACTTTAAAATCCGTACCATCACATTCTTTCAAACTGTAAATTCTGCACAATATTCTTAAAATAGGAAGTCTCACTAAAATAATCATATCTTCCACAAAACTCAATAAAATTGAATGAGACAAAAAGATTTGGAAACTAGAAAGAAATATATTTCCATCCATATATGATACTCCATTATTTGAGTGCATACCAGGCCGTACAAATCACAACTTCAACCTGGAAACAATGTAGAAATCATAAAATGCACACCAAACTTGAGGTTGCCATTCATCAAACTTCACAAATAATGTCTCCAACCTCTCCAATTCGAGTTTTGGAGGGTTTACTTATATATTTAAAACCAAAACCAACTATTTTCAACCACCTTTTAGTTATTTTGTTGACAAAACACCTTAATGACACTTTTGACAAGTTGCTTGACAACTTTCTTGAGCAACTTTTACAATTTTTACAATATGGAACAACTTTAAACATTATTTGACAAATGACTTCAAATATTACTTCCTAAGACTCAAACACCTATAAAATGGTTTTATAACCCTTATTATAAGACCCAATACAAGAAATAGATCAACTATTTACAAATGGCCTCATGGAGGCAAGAAATCAAACTCTCTCTCTTTTGAGTATCTATTTTGTTCTCTCTCTCCCAGTTCTCTCCCTCCCACCACCTCTCCCTCTCTCAAGTATCTCCCTCCCACTCTAACTAGATAATCTCCCCCTCTTCCTCTAAGCCCCTATATCTCAAGTCTCTCTTTTCCACCCCATCTCCCTCTCTTATCCCCTCTCCCTATCTCAAGTCTCTCCCTCCCACCCTAACTAGAGAACTCTCTCAAGTATCTCCCTCCCACCCTAATTGGAGAACTCTCTCTTAGGTCTCTCTCTCTCTCCCTTTCTTAAGTCTCTCCCTCTTTCTCCCTCTCTCCCTCTCTCTTAGGTCTATCCCTCCCACCCCCTCCCTCTCTCTCAATTCTATCCATCCCAACCCCTCCCCTTCTCTTAAGTCTCTCCCTCCTACCCCACCTCTCTCTTAAGTCTCTCCCTCCCACCCCCTCCCCCTCTCTCAAGTCTCTCCCCATGCTAACTAGAGAACACACACACACTCTCTCTCTCTCTATCTCATTTTTTTCTTGCTCACACCACCTCAGTCTCTCTCCATCTCTATCTATCTCTATCTCTCTCTCTCTATCTGTCTTCACTCCATATTTGTCCCTCTCTCTCCCTCCCACCCCATCTTCATATCTCACGTCTCTCACTCCCACCCTAACTAGATAACTCTGTCTCTCTCCCCTATCTCTTAGGTATCTCTCTCCCACCCCCTCTCCCTCCCACCCTAACTAGAGAAATCCATCTCTCTCTCTCTTTGGTCTCCCTCTCCCACCCCCTCTTCCTCTCTTAAGTCTCTCACTCCCAACCTAACTACATAACTATATCTCCCCCCTCTCTCTCCATCTCTACCTCTCTATCAACTCTATCTCTCCCACCCCCTCACACTCTCTCAAGTATCTCCCTCCCACCCTAAGTAGATAACACACTCTCTTTGTCATTTCTCTCC
Organism: Sequoiadendron giganteum; assembly: GCA_007115665.2. Classification (NCBI taxonomy): domain Eukaryota; kingdom Viridiplantae; phylum Streptophyta; class Pinopsida; order Cupressales; family Cupressaceae; genus Sequoiadendron; species Sequoiadendron giganteum. The sequence continues at coordinate 167,599,021 of VCHN02000014.1, read as the reverse complement.
ATCCCACCCCTCCCCCTCTTCTCAAGTCTCCCTCCCACCCTAACTAGAGAAATCTCTCTCTCTACCCTCTATCTCTCTCCCACTCATCCATATTGCTCTTGGTCACTCTCTCTCAAGTCTCTACCTCCCACTCCCTCTCCCTCTCTTAGGTATTTTTCTCACACTCACTCCCTCTATCTCTCTCCCCTCTACCCTTAAACTTAAACCCTTAACCCTTTAACCCTAAACCCTTAAAACCTCTACTCTTAACCCTCTACCCTCTATCTCTATCAAGTCTCTCCCTCCTACCCCCTCTCCCTCTGTCAAGTCTCTCTCACACACTCCCTCTCTCTCTGTCTCTCTCTCTCAAATTTCTACCTCCCACCCCATCTCCCTCTCTCAGGTCTCTCTCTCTCTCTCTCTCTCTCTCTCTCTCCTCTCTCTCTCTCTCTCTCTCTCTCTCTCTCTCTCTCTCTCTCTCTCTCTCTCTCTCTCTCTCTCTCACTCACTCACTCACTCCCTCTATCTCTCTCCCCTCTACCCATAACCCTCTACCCTAAACCCTTAACCCTTAAACCCGAAACCCTCTACTCTCTATCTCTCTTAATTATCTCCCTCCTACCCCCTCTCCCTCTCTCAAGTCTCTCACTCACTCACTCCTTCTATCTCTCTCCCCTCTAACCATAACCCTCAACGCTCTACCCTTAACCCTTAAACCCTCTACCCTAGCTTTCCAATTTGGTAAAATTGGGAATGTAGTTTGAGGTATAGGTTTGAGGGTATAGGTTGAAGGATTAGGGTTGAGGGTCCAATATATATGGTAGAGGGTAGAGGCTTGAGGGTTGAGGGTTTAAGGGTTCAGGGTTCAGGGATTAGGGTAGAAATTTTACTTGAATTTAAGGGCTTAAGGGTTGAGGGTATAGGGTTGAGGGTAGAGGGTATTGGGTTGAGGGTAGAGGGTAAAGGGTTTAAGGGTTAAGGTTTAATGGTTTATCATTGAGTGTTTAAGGGTTTAAGGGTTGAGGGTATAGGGTTAAGGGAGTATAGAATATAAGGAGGGATGGATGAATGGAGATATGGAGGGGGAAGTGAGATAGAGAGAAGTAGAGAAGAGGAGGGATGGATAGAGATAAATGATGGTTGAAGATCCAATCTATAAGGTAGAGGGTTAAGGGTAGAGGGGAGAGAGATAGAGGGAGTGAATGAGAGAGAGAAACCTGAGAGAGGGAGAGGGGGTATGAGGGAGAGACTTGAGAGAGAGAGAGGGAGGGAGTGGGAAAGAGATAGAGGGATGGGGGATTAAGGGTAGAGGTTAGAGGGTTTAAGGGTTTATGGTTAAGGGTAGAGGGGAGAGAGATAGAGGGAGTGACTGAGAGAGAGATACCTAAGAGAGGGAGAGGAGGTAGGAGGGATAGGGTTGAGAGAGAGAGAGTTAGATAGTGGGAGAGAGATAGAGGGAGGAAGGGTTAAGGGTAGAGGGTAGAGGGTAGAGATTTTAAGGGTAAAGGGTATAGATTTTAAGGGTTTAGGGTTAAGGGTAGAGGGTTAAGGGTTTAAGATTTAAGGTTATAGGGTAGATGGTTTAGAGTAGAGGGGAGAGAGATAGAGGGAGTGAGTGAGTGAGAGACTTGAGAGAGGGAGAGGAGGTAGGAGGGAGAGACTTGAGAGAGAGAGAGAGGAAGGGAGTGGGAGGGAGGTAGAGGGAGGCAGGATTAAGGGTAGAAGGTTTAAAGTTAGGGTTTAAAGGTTAAGGGTTTAGGGTTTAGGCTTAAGGGTAGAGGGGAGAGAGATATAGGGTAGAGGGTAGAGGGTAGAGTTTTTAAGGGTTTATGGTTTAAGGGTTAAGGGTTAAGGGTTTAGGTTAAGGGTATAGTGGAGATAGATAGAGTGGGTGAGTGAGTGAGTGAGTGAGTGAGTGAGTGATTGAGTGAGTGAGTGAGTGAGTGAGTGAGTGAGAGACCTAAGATTCCCTCTAGTTCTCTCTATCTCACTTCTCTCTCCTTCCCTCCCTCCCTCTCTAATTTTCTCTATATCCTCCTCTCTCTCCTTCCCTTTATACTTCTCTCTATCTCACCTCTCTTTCTCCCCCTCTCTCTCTCCCTCTCTCTTCCTTTCACCCACCTTTTCTCTCTACTTCTCGCTATCTAACCTATCTCTCTATACATATTTCTCTCTCCCCCCTCCTTCCCTCTCAATCTCTCCACGTTCCTCCTTATCTCTCTACTTTTCAGCTCCATCACACATCTCTCCACCTAGACCTCTCTATTTTTGTCTCACCTCACTCTCCATCCCTACCTCTCCCTATATCTGTCCTTTCATATCTACTTCTCTCTACCTAGTTGTCCCTCTATACCTATTTCTCTCTCCCTCCTTGCCTCCTCTCTCTCAATATCTCCACCTTCTTTCCCTCTCTAATTCTCTCTCTATCACCTCTCTCTATCTCTCTCCTCCCTCTCTACTCTCTCTCTCTCTCCCTCCCTCCACCTCTTTCTATCTATCTTTACCTTCCCTCAACCTATATCTCTCTCCTTCTATCTATCTCAACTATCCATCTTTACCTATCCCTCCCTCCTCTCTCTCTTCCACCAAAATTTACTCTACATCTCTCTATCTAGCCTACCCCTATATACCTCTTTTTATCTCCCTCTCTCTTTCCCTCTCTCAATCTATCTACCTTCCTAATTATGCCTCTACTTA